>CM038702.1:51537997-51842997 GCA_021613375.1 Megaleporinus macrocephalus
GCCATGTATTAATTGTCAAACAGTTACTAAACACTAAACTTTTTCCTGTAATTACAGAAATTACATATCAATATTTGCTGTTTTTGTACTTCGTGAGGTCTTTAATGTTTTATTGGTTGATGCTCTTTACTCTTACTTTAAAAAAATAAATAAATAAAATTATATATATATATTTTCTTTCCAAAACCACACTAATTGATACTTGACTACAACTACTATAAACACTAAAACATAACTTGCTTCTCTATTTGGATGACTATGTGAAAATAATTTGGAAAAAACAAATAAATCAAATAATCTATTCAATCTATCTGGTGAAACTTGATAAGAGAACCGTCAGAAATCGATAGGTAGTTGATTAGTTAACGAGTAATGGATGAGCAGTTAATTTGGCTCCTACAGTAAATCAATTTTAATAGAAAGGCATCCATATTATTCTGCTGCAGTTGCAGGTTGAGACTAACTATAAAGAAAATGCTGGAGTATTCTTGTAAATCAGTCTATTCCTCAGCCGTCATGTGTCCCTATCCCTTTACAGCACAAAGAGAAGGCTTCTCTGTGATTACGCAAACTCTGAAGGCAGAGAGCAGTGCACTCCACACTGACCAGGCTGAGAGGCGATGAGCAGCACTGCAGTGGGGCTGAGGCGGGCCAGGCTCGGGATGATTCGGCGGTAAAGATCCACGTTAGTCTGCACCACGCTCACATATGACTGCTCCTCGCTCCAAGCGTTCGCAGTCACCACCACCACTTTGGAGCCGGCTGAGGCCGCCAGGTCTGCAGGGAAGAAGACACTCACCCTATCAGTGTTGAGTCTCAGCAGGAAAGGGGTTGTTATGTAACACTGCATAGCCTATGACACACGAGTCATGTGAGTGGCACTGCGACGGTAGTTGCGTGTTGTTGTTTCAGGAGACATTTGTCTTTTAAACAAATTTGGGAAAATGAAATACTGAACATCATGAAGAAACATACATACCACGGTTATAGTTTTGAGTGAGACAGACATAACACATCCAAATATAGGTCGATCACATGCTGTACGTTTTCATGCCTGACGAGTTCTAACACACATGACTCACATTGTTGCTTGTTACATGATTAGTCAGATGTGTTAAGGTAGAACTGAGATCCACTCTAACAGCTATTGTAGAGAGATCGCTCTTCAGAAACAGGATATTGCTTTAACTGACTTTCCCATCAGCATTATAAGAGCTCCAATATTCTACTGAGGCATCTTCCGAAGCTATAGTCTCTATGTAAGATCTTAACTACTAAAGAACAGAAGAGTTCAGGACAACTGTTTTGTGGAAACCTATTAGAGGTGGGTGAGCAAAGACATTTTTCCGATACACACATGCCATCAGTGAGCGTTCTTTACTTACAGATAAAATTCACAATATCTTCATTAAAAGTTTATTGTGACATACTTTATTACAATCACAATATCAAACAGTATTATACGGCCCACCCCTAAACACAGCCACGAGCATCGCCTGAAGCACTGAATGAAAATGTACCTTTTGTGACTTCAACTTTGGGCAAATTGAAAATCTCCAAGTCCATTGTACCACCCTTGGTTGAACTCTCTGGAATGTCAATCAAAACCAGTTTGTCCACTGGTCCCTTCAAAAGAAGAATAAAGAGAGAGACAGAGAGAAAGAGCGTTAGTGTAAGACAGTAACATATATCAGTTATGTGGGTGAACAATAAAAACGAGACAAAGAAATATGATTAGATCTAGTGTTAGGATTAAACATCTATTTATACTGCATAGAATTTTTTATTTGAGCAATTTACTTTTGCCATTATACTCAACACAGCAGCCATCCCCAAGTCTCCCCCTCCAACCACAGAGACTTTATTTACACTCTGATCAGACCGATTCCCACCTATGGAAACAAACCATACTGGCTTATCTGGGGAAAAGATGCAAACAATCAAACTAAACAAGGCTATTAACACTGAATCTCAGTGTTGCTAGTTTTGCGGGTGAATTAAACACTTAAATATCATCACACTGAAGATGTTATCATGTCAAAGGGCAAAAGTACCTTCTGTGATGTTTAGATGGGATACGAACGAGAGTAGCTCATTTGGGTCTTTTCCATCTCCTGTAGATTTCATGCCCAGAGGAGGTTCCTCTTCAAACTTAGCAATCATCTCCTCCAGCAGTGCGTTCACAGACGACTTTGGCTGTTGATTGACAAAATTAAACACAATGAAACTGAAGAGGTCCGACACATCTCTGGAACAGGTGTCTGAATAGAAGAAAACTCACTGCTGGAATGATTTGATAGACCCTGGCAGGTCTTGTTTATGATCATGTGTACATTTTCAGAATAGATTTTACATAATTCAGTCGAAGGCTATAAAAAAAACAGACCCTGTTCACAGCCATTCTATCAGCCAGCAATTTTCTCGCGAGGAGTAAAGAAATGGTTCACCATAAACTAAAGAATCCCACATTAGACCGCATGTCTTGGCTGATCAACTACATCTGTGATAGGGCTAAACAGTCTGGGGAAAATATCTAATTGCTATATTTCTCACTTATATTGTGATTTCTATTGAGATTATTTTGTAAAAGCTTGTTTGTTTTTGTGGCCAAGAAGACCAGAATATCTACTTCTGTCTGGCCTGAAGTCCTGACCCCTAAATGTAGCATGCCAGACTGAAAGCAAGTTGTGGCTCTGAGGTCACAACATGTGGAGGTATGGCTGCCTCTGATTGGTCTACCTCATGTGTGGGCAGTCATTACATTAAAATTCCCCTCTTAAAACATTAGTTAACATTTTTTTTAATAAAAAACAAGTCATCTTTCAGCCCTAGTCTGGTGTAAAGAGAAACTGGAATGAATCTGATTTTTAGCCATTCCTTTAATCCCAAACATCTACGCACACATCATTATGTATAACCTCTCTTACATGGTCCCAGTTGTGCAGGGCAGGTAGGAAGATCCTGCCCTTCGCATTCACATGCTTCCCATCTCTGATCATCATGTTGGCAGTGGGTCGCAGGAGACAAATGGGAGGTGTGAAAGGGAAGGAATCCAGCAGCCATAACTGGATGGGTAAGTTGTAAGAACGGCCTTTAATAAAAAAAAGAAGGTATGGTCAGTAAACTGTATCCCAGTGAGATACTCCTCTAACATCTAGAGCCACATCCAGATCCACGACCATCTACTTGAAAAGTTATTCATTCATTCATGTCTGTCTGTCTCACCTCTGTATCTGACTGGGATGTTTCCAACCAACTTCAGCAGGTCCTTCTGAGAGCTGTCACTGAACGCTTTCAGGGGGACGGGAGAACCATATCACACCAAGTTAAACCCAACACAGTAGCAACTAACACACTAAATGAATAGACAACATTACACACACACACACACACACACACACACACACACACAAACACACACGAATCACTTACTGTAAGTGCCAACCACGGGTTTCATGTCAGGATAAACTCGGTTGACTCTCTGAAGCTCCTCAATGGCAACATCTCGGAATTTGTACTGTTAAAAAAAGGATATTTGAATGAACTTAACATTAACACAGTAAAGCTGCTGACTGAGTCACTGCGCTATCAGGTCAGACCGGTTAACTAACTTTAGCTCTCTCTGTATTGATAAAGCTCCAAACACAGCCTAGCCTGCTTATCCTCACAATATCCTCACACACCACACGTTAAACCTCCCCTACACCAGCAGACAGAGAGTAAAACCCACCCTGGAGAGAACTCTTTTAACCGACTCCGAGCTCAGGTCCATGTTTAATAGGAACTGCTGTTCAGTCGTGAAGCTTCTGCCAACAAAACTTCCGCAAACGCTCCACCGGCTACGCCTATGAACCGGTACGGCAAGCCTGGAGGGAAACACTCTGAATATCGACACAGGCAGCTGGTTTAATGATGGAGAAAACTGATAAACAGATGAATAAGAATACTAATCTGTCCTGTGCAGTGAACTGGATATCTCAAACACTACTCAGCGACATAAGGACTGTCCACACTGAACACTCTCTCGACCAGTTAGGGAGAGCTTAACGGAGCAGTGTGTAAGATTAAGCAAAGGGGGGATCAGGCAGTCTTGATTTTTAGTTTTTTTTTAAGTTAATATGTGGAGGACTTATATGGATGAAATTATGATATAAAAAATAGAAATATAAAACATAATATATTAAGATTTAAGAAAGGGGGGATCAGGCAGTCTTGTTTTTTAGTTTTTTTAAGTTAATATGTGGAGGACTTATATGGATGAAATTGTGATATAAAAAATAGAAATATAAAACATAATATATTAAGATTTAGCATAGGGGGATCAGGCAGTCCTGATTTTTTTTAGCTTTTTTAAAGTTATCATGTGGAGGACTTATATGGATAAAATTAAGATATAAAAAATAGAAATATAAAACAATATATTAAGATTTAGCATTGGGGGATCAGGCAGTCCTGATTTTTTAGCTTTTTTAAAGTTATCATGTGGAGGACTTATATGGATAAAATTAAGATATAAAAAATAGAAATATAAAATATTATATATTAAGATTTAGCATAGGGGGATCAGGCAGTCTTGATTTTTCAGCTTTTTAAAAGTTATTATCTGGAGTATCATGTGGAATATATATATATATATATATATATATATATATATATATATATATATATATATATATATATATATATATATATATATATATATATATATATACACAGTGGCAAGGTTTTATGCATTCACAGTGTTTTAATGACTGGTCGAACCTCCTTTGGCTGCAATAACCTCCAACAAGTGTTTCCGGTAGCAGCTGTTTAGGAGGAATTTGGGACCATGCTTCCTTACAGAACTGCTTCAGATGAATTGAAAACTGATAAACAGATGAATAAGAAACAAATACTAATCAGTCCATGTGCAGTGAACTAGATATCTCAAACGCTACTCAGCACCACACTGAACATTCTCTCTACCAGTTGGGATGCAGTGTGTAAGATTTAGCATAGGGGTGATCTGTCGGCAGTGATTCAAGCCAGTATACAAATCTGTTTTCCTTACTGTATGATGACCTGTAGCTTTGATTTTTAATTACATCCTCTTTGTGTCTTTGTGCTGTTCTAACAGATGCTCCATGTACGAGGCGGAATTTGGTTCTAAATTCATTCCTTTTTATTTCCTTTCCACCTAAAATGGTGCAGCAGTTCAATTCTGTCACCTGCAGACTTTTTAACATGTCTGCATTTGTGGATAAGGTTTGAATTAAAAGGAAAAAGACAGTCGACACAGTGACTGTCCAAGCTTAAAATATGAAGATTTCTTTACAGAGATATGTCCTGGATCCAAATGTATCTCATACACATTTTACAATTAAGATAAAAAAATGACTACATTAATCCTGAAGAAGAATTTTTTTTTGTTTTGTTAATATAGTCATCCTGTGAACACAGCGACAGAATGTATTGGGTACATTGTACTTTTTCTTAGTTTCCATGGTTTTATCTCCTGATTCTCACTGTGTCTCAAAAATCTGTCTGTCAGGTTTAAGTCAACAAGTAAGTGACAATCAGCATCTATAGTAGCCCAGAACAGACAATCCACACTCAAACATTTAGCAAAAGTTCTGTATATTTATGAAATTTCAGCAAGAAAAAATTTGATGCCATAAGCTACCTTTATTACTGGCTGCATCTAAATGAGCAAGATGGAGTTTAAATTGAATTAATAATCCAAATCTTTAGTAATTTGTTGACCTTTGACCACATGGTTTGCAGCTAAAAGATGGCAGGCAGGACTAGCGACGGCCTGTCCAACGACTTACAACAAGATTTATTTGGATCTGCATTTTAATTTCTGTTCCGAATGAGAATTCAACTACGGGATTGGGAAATTCTGGTGAGAAGCTAACTTCAACCTCAACCTTGTTGTGCTTCGCATCTATGAATGTAAACACACCAGACAGTTCCGGCAGCACACTGGGATGCTTCTCTTTTTTCTTGTTTTGGTTTTCAAAATTCGCATGAAGTTGGTGGACGAAAAACCTGCTTGAATTGAACTACAGCCCCAAAATAAAGACATAGAAAAAAGAAAGATTAGTGGTTACTGCTGGTGATAATCCTCATCATCAAACATGTGACAGTCTGACAGCTACCATAAATTCTGTTATACTTTAAAAGTCAGAAAAGAGGAAGGGTATTCGGATGGTTGCAGTCTGTAACTTCACCACTAGATGCCACTAAATGTTAAACACTGCTGCTTTTTTTTTAAATTGCCCAAGTGGTTTGACTCAGCTTTCTTGACAGTAGAGGTGATGAACCAGAGTCACAATGTAAACAAACAATGTGTGTGTGTATATATATATATATATATATATATGTATATATATATATATATATATAGACAGACATATGCAGTGTAGTGAGTGGGGGGTCATCATCGGGTGAAGGCCGGGTACACCATGGCCAGGTTGCCAACACACACTCACGTACACACTTACATCTACGGGCTTTTAGTCCGTGACTGATCAACCTAACATGCAGGTGTTTGGACTGTGGAAGGAAACCAGAGTACCTGAAGGAAACCCACTCAGGCACAGGAAAAACATGCACACTCCACACAGAACAGCCTGGACCGGGAATCAATATACAAGTCACTATATCTCTCGGCTATGAATGAAAATTACAACTCTGGTATCCAGCTGTGTATCTACCAGTAGTTCATCAATGACCTTCTGTGAAGCAACTTTCAGAGGTATTAAACTCTCGTCCTGTGCCTATGAGCACATCTGTGAACAACTATGAAAAGTTTTTCTACAACAGAGCTTTTCAGCATAAAGCACTCTGAATGACTTTCTTTACCTTTCTGAGTGAATTTGGTGAATTAATAAATAGATTAATAAGATCCCCTTAACCACTAATAAGCTTTTGGAAGCCTGGGCCCAGATCATTGCTTCGGGATTTGGTACCAGTAACACTGCAAACATGAGCTGAACATTCCTGATGTTTTTGTACAGTAGTGGCAGTACACACCTAGTATAAAGGACCTGCAATAGCAAAAGTATTTTTAAAAGGTTCTTTTAAAGAACTGTAACCAATAAGCTTTCCAACATGAAGAGAAGAACCATTTAACCATACAGAAAACCATTTACACCTTCAAAATGGTCTCTGTTACCATTGTCGTATATAAAACCAATGCCTTTACTAAAGAACCCTTGAAGAACCATTTTTATGGATGTACAGAGTAAACTGAGCATCATCCTCATGATAAGCAACAAGCATGAATGGCATGTACTGCAGTACTGTGTCTCCCAGACATTTCATAGAGCTGAAAGTGACAAAAGGAAAATTCAATTAGACTAATAAAGAAAGGCAAAAATAAAAGATTCATCGTTTACAGATACATCCTTTTCCAACTGGACCCCGACATGGTTCACAACAGGCGTGTCTTGATGTGACCAGCCATTTCCGTATACAATAGCACACAAAGAAAAAAAACTCACAGGACAAGAAGTTCTGTCAAATCACTTTAACAAGAAAAAAGAAAATACATTGCAAAAAATTGCAGTTTCTCATTTCGGTCATCAATTAGCACAAGGAGTAAAACAAGACTTCCAGTCTGTATGAAATCCTGAACAAAGGATGAAGCAGTTGTTGCTTGTGCTCTAAGGCAACCACGTAGTTCCATTCTTACTGATAAAAAAAATGTTAGTGAGTCTTTATATATTACTTTCTCTACGCCTCAGCTATGAGAGATGGGCTCCTGATAGTGCAAAACCGCTCCCCTATTTTGGCTATTTGAAATAAATAACATAACATTAATTGCACGGCGACACAAGCAAGTTTCAAACCCGATGCACCTGATTCTTCACTCCATGGCAGTCAGTCAGTCAGTCATCCATAATCATGTATCAAGTTTTTCTCCGTTTTGCTTTCATTTCTTGTTTTTTTTTCATCTCCTCCTCCTCCAGGCGCATGTCTTCCTCGTCTTCCTTGATACCCAAGCGTAAACTAAAGCAGAGGAAAAAAACAAAGATGCGTTAAGGTACAGAGTCGTGTCTGAGTGGCCACCCTGATGCGCAAAGGGTTCATGTCAGCTTTTTTTTTTTTCTTTATTAACAAGTCATTTTCTCCGCTTGACTTCTGTCCGTTTCATTTCTTCCAGCTCTCGCCGTTCTTCCTCTTGATCCTCAAGCACAGCCAATCGCAGGCTACCAGCACAAGGCACCAACGCAGAACACACAGAGAGGCATACGTTATGACGCATGATGGTGTAAAAGATGGCAAATATACCATGGTCTGCACACATTTCTGTAGACTGAATGAACTTGGTATAGCTCGTTTACCTTCTTGCCTCCTCCTTCTGCTGCTCTTTCCAACTGCTTTCCATAAACTTCAATGCATAGTCACTCTCATCCTTGTATCTGGTGAAACAGAGACAATTAACAATCAATTACTCCGTCTGTGTGTTTAATGGTGTTACAAAGTCATCGTCTCTAAAGCGGCCACTGACTTAAATGTAATACTTCAACACTTTTAAAGGTGCCATGTGTAAGATTTTAATGAAATACAATATACACAACTATTGTAAGCATATAACAAGCTGCAATTATGAAAGGTTGTGTCTTTGTTAGAATAAGCCCATATAACAAGCTCATATCTGTGGGTCCCCTTCCAAACAGAGACTTCCATGCAGTGCCGCTATGTTTCTATAGTAACCCAGAACGAACAAATAGTTTGCTAATTAGTGTATTAGTTGGATTACATTTGTTGGGAACAGGACAAACACTTAAATGTACAGAGCAGGGGTGGGTAACAAGTGCCCTAGAGAGCGCCTTCCACATTTTCTACACTGAAGCCGGTACATTAATTTGATGGCGCTACAGGGCCAGTTTGGGGGACGGAGAAAATCCCTGTCAAAATGTTTTCTCTCTCATATCTGTCGGTAGCAACGCACATAAAACTCCACATAAGAAATTTTGATAGCGTAAATCTGCTCATCAATTAGAACTATAAACATCAGACTGGAGTTTGACAGCTTTCTTGATGGTACTCCCGTCCTGCTGAACGCTGTCAGAAGCCAGCCCTCCTGTTCATTTGTGACAACTGCAACACCCTCAATATTACATCCAATTACATCACTGGGCCATCCTGATGTACCAGCATTGAGATAGGATGGGACTGTTTCAGTTCACTCCCACCCTAACCCTAACCCTAACCCTCTTCTAGTGCAGTTTCTAAAGCTTTTGCCATCCAGACTCCAAACAGAGATTCTCTCAGCTTTTCTTTGGTATTCAGTTTATTAAACTGTAAATACTGTTCGACCAGAGGATGACTGGTCTCCCATTGAGAGTGTTAGTTCCTCCCAAGGTTTCTTCCTCCAGTCTGAGGGAGTTTATTCCGTGCCACTGTTGCCTCTGGCTTGCTCATCGGGGGATATGCATGTTCTAACTGCCTGTTTTTAAACTTGTATAAAGCTGTTTTGTGACAATTGTTGTAAAAACCACTATACAAATAAACTTAAATTGAATTTTTCTGTTTCAATTCAAATACAGGAGTTACAATCACAATGAATTTATCTAGAAAAGGTCAGGAAGTGTTAATCATCAAAGAAGCAAAAACATGAAGAAGCAAAACAAAATCGGACCGGGGTGACGAGAGGGGTTCACATGGTCGTAACCTACAACCTCACAGTGAGAGGTTACACACTGCTTCTTTAATGCCACTCCAGATTTGCAGTGATGACATTCCCAAAATAAAACAGAATTTCTATTATTTCTAAGTTCTAGTGAAACGGGTGAGAACTGTTCACAGTGGAACCAGACATCAGAAGAGTTAAGAGAGTCTACAGACCTTACAGAAAGTGATTTACATGAAATATTTATACATTTCACGCCAAAGCATTTTATAAATCTGACTCTGAATAAAGACTGTTTGCATCCCAATGACTCAATCAAAGAAATTCACCTTTAATGCTTTAGATAGATGAAAAGTTATTTCAGACTAATCATGACTTTAAGGAAATTCACTGTATCAAGTTGAATTTCAAACAACTGATGACTTACCTGGTCCTGTCATAGCCAAAGATTTCCCTGATATGCTTTGAAATTTCGTCTTGTTCTTCTCCTTCATCATCAATGAAGTCGTCCATCTCTGGGTCGTATTCATCCTCTTCATCTTCATACTTGCGTTTGTAGCTAGATGTTATTGGTGGCAGCACTGGTCCTTTAAAACGAGATGCAAAAACAGATGCAAACAAAACTTGAGGTTTTTTTTTATGTGAATGATCCAAATTTTTGGTCTCTTATAATATTACAGATTTATAATATGAACAATAATAAAATTCACTGTTGAATGAGACTGACGGGGCTACTGAAACAACACTGCTGCAGTAACACTATTATATTTTACTATGCCAAAATGAAGGTGATTCAACAGCGAACCAGAATTGCTGACTAAACCTGCTGGAAACACACAGAGGCAACATGTTTTTACAGGCACACAGTCATTCAATTACAGGCAGCTGCTCCTCTCTGGCAGACTAGCACAAACGTAAACTGCTAATTTATTCTGCTAATCAATGGGATTTATTCTTGTCATCAAGTCTGCAAAGCTAAACAACATAATTACATTTCACCTCATAAAATAAAAATGCAGATACCACAATTAATCAATTAATCATCTCTTACCAGGTTGTCCAACCACAATTCTGTGGCCAGTCGGTCCTATCACTGTTCTGGGGCCTTGGGGAGCAGAAGGCCTTGGAGCCATTCCTGGTTTGGGGGCAAAGTTCTTAGATGAAATGGTCTCTGACACAACAGTACACTGTGGTCTTCCAGGACCTGAGCCAATGCTGTTCAGTGGCCGTGCAGGCACACCACCACTGGGCCTACTAGCTCCATTTGCAGAGGGTCTTCCTCCCCCAGGAACAGGACGACCCTGGAAGCTACCTCCAGGTCTCGGCTGCTGTGTGCCCACTTGCTTTGAGTTGCTAACGGGTGCAGATCGCATAGGTCCATTGCTAGCTGGTCGAGAAGAGGGATTACCTCCAGATCGTGAAACTTCTCCCTTCACAGGTTTCGGAGGAGGTCCTCCCTTGCTTGAGCTACTTTGTCCAGGTCTGACCTGACCAGAACCCTTAATCCCTTGCCCTTGGCCTGGAGGTCTAGATGGGTTTGCTCCAGGTCGGTTCCCGGAAAAATTGTTTTTTCCTTGAGGTAATCCAGGATACCCCTTCTTCAACGTAAGGTCACTTGAGGTGGTAGGCTTTTGGCCTGATTGCGGCCTGGTTACTGCTTGCTTGACTGAGACTGGGGAACCACTCTTCATGGCAGATTTACCACTTAAGGCACCTGAGGAGCTAGAGCCAGGTTTGGACCCTTTTCCATGAGATATCTTAGCAGAACTGTGCGGTCGCTCACTTGGCGTATGCTGCTTTGGCATTTTGCTATTTCCACTGTGAGGTTTTTCACTTGAAGACTTGTGCGATTTGCCTTCCCTACAGTGCCTGTCCGTCACATGTTTCTTGTGAGAATTTGAGGTGGACTTGCTCTCTTTTTGCCCTGAACCTTTCTCTCCTTTACCATCCCTCACCTTGTCTAGTTTCTTAACTTTGCGCTCAATTTCTAACTCCCTAATTTCATCTGCTGTGCGAAGCCGCTCTTCAGTTTTCTTGACCGTAGGTTTTAACTCGACAGGCTCAAACTGTTTTTTCTCAGCAAGCCTTAGGAGGTCTGCAAAGTTCATGGGTGGCCGAGCACCTTTGGCTGGAGCACTGGGTTTCTTCTGCGTGTTGCTCATTTTGCTTGGACCATCGTTGCGGACCTGAGGCCTCATTGGCGCCGGTTCCGGCTCAGATTCAGAATCAGTCGCTTCATATTCATAGTTGTCCTCATCGTCATAAACCTCACTATCCTCCCTCCTTTCCTCAACCATGTCTCCCTTCGAACGCCTTTTCTTGGGCTGCTCCACAACAGGTATGCCATTGTAGCCCCTGAAGTTGTCCTTGGTGCGCGATGCCATGGCACGTGCCTTTCTGTCTGACTTCAGTTCCACCCTTTTAGCCAGAAGATCTTCTTTCTGCCTTTTTTTCTCCAGGTCTGAAAGGGAAGAACGCAGAGAATGAAAGGGAGGAATGTGCAATTAGAAATACAATTAGGGAAAAAAAACACCCATTAAGATGTTACCTTTCTTTTTCTGCACAGACTCCTGCTTCTTCAAGAAAGCTTGTACCGCAGCTGAATTGACACCCTTCACTTTTGGGTCTTTTTTGGGAGGACCGGGCTTCAAGCTATACCTCTTCTACAAAAACAGAGAGACAATATCTTCAACAAAGGCCAATGCCATGCCACATATTCATCAGCAGCTGCACCCTCTTTTCTGACTGTTGACGTTTGAAAACACCAAAACACATACTCTAGTGACACAGAAACACGCTTAACGTCATTCCACTTCAGACATATGGGACTACCTAACAGAATTCGACATCATCGGTGGATTGAAACCTACCGGTATGGCGCTAAGGCCCTGCTTTTCGGAGGCCATGGACAGGACGCGGTGGAAATCCATGCTGGTAAACGTGGAACTGACGACCAAGAGCTTCTAACTCAGCGATTAATCAGCTGCTAGCCTGCCAGCTAACCGAGGCACGACTGGCCACTACCGTGTAACGCTCGTAAGCTTAGTCAGATAACGCGAATCCGCTTCCTACACCAAACTCACACGGCTGCATTTTAATAAGAGGTGGTATAAACGAGTTACACTGACAATATTAGTCCATTCTAGTCGATAAAGCAGCGACAACACCGACTCGGAGCGGCATACCTGGCCAACTTCAGTGAGCTAGCTAGCTAAGCTAACGTTAGCTTGCCTAGCCTGAACGCGAATCGCTGTAACTTTAACGGATCGAGTTAAAACGAGGAAAGTCTGTAAGTAAACTAGTTAGCTCCTGTTTCTCGACATCCTCGGCGCGTCGTTCGTATGATAACTTCATATACTTTATGGCAGAAAAGAAAAAGAACCGAGACAGCAAAACACGTCTACTTCTAATCCGTCCACATCGTTTCTGTGAGGAGAAGAGTCGCGTCATCCGGTCGGCTATCATATGTAATATCCGGACTGGTCTGTATGTCTGCCATGGTGGAAAACAGATGTTGTGGACCCTGCGTGTTAAAACACAGCTTATGTTTCACCGCGAAAAGAGGCAGTTAGGCAAATTTTTCGCTGAGGAGTTTCACTTAAATGGAAACGCCGAGCAGACTAGAACTGCCACGAGGTGTCATAGTTCATTAGTGCGTAACGCCCTCACGGGATCCTTAAATATTATCGACTGTACGTACAGATGCAGTGATTTATAGCTTTTATCTGCCCCCCCAGAGTCATTTAATCACAGACTTATGTTTGACAAATGATCACGCTGTCACAGCGCAGCGAAGGCGAATCAGCGTGTACCGAGCAGAGGTTGTAAATAACAATCCGAGTAAACCCTCCCCCGAGTGGGCGGGGCCCCGGTCTGTCCTATTTACAGAAATCTCGCGTTTTGATTGGACGGATGTTTTAACTACACCCTATCCGTGCTCTCTCGTTCTGCCCCCACCCACAGTTACAGCTGATTCTCTCCTCCCCCCGTGATGATCAACTGTCCCAAACAAGAGAGACAGAGAGAGAGAGAGAGAAACCGTTTTCCACACAAAGGAGCGTAAATACTCTCGCCGTAGCCTTCAACGTTCACTCCGGCGACCTTCCTCTTCCTCTCCGCTCCGGCGTCAGTCCTGATACGCAACATGGTCTCACCTGTCACTGTGGTAAGTGCACTTATTATTCGCCTGTTCTGCAGTTTTCTGAAAAGCTCTACTTCCCTGCTCACGTCAATAATAACAGCACGTGTTTAAATATCCATTATAAAATTGCAGCTCAAGCTCCAGTCTGTACTTCTGCTGGATGGCTTTTGGCGAATGCCTGCAGCTATAGTAGTCCTAATACCAACAATAATAATATTAATAGTAGTAATAATGATAATAATGTCGCACGGCATTATTTGCCGCGCGGGATTTGCCCACTAATCTTCTAATCTTAGAACATTAGTCAATGGCAGTAGTCCTAAATATTTCCCTTTAGTGCGGAGATTATTCAATCGCTCATCATCGAGCCTGTTATCTGGATAAACAATGAGCACGTGACCATGACCAGCATGCCCCTGTTTTATTTGTTCATCTATTAATTTTTTTATTTGGTCACTTGTTTTTTTATTTATTTTATTCTATTAGCCTTCGCGTTCGTCTGTAGCTCTGATGGCTCTTAGGAAGCCCACCACGCTGCAGCAGCAGCATACAAGGTGCAGGTTTAACAGTAGCCCACTGCTCGCTTCAATATAGGAGACATTCTGGAACCGTATAGTACATACTGTGCTCGGCTTAAACTCGGGCTCAGTCGCTACTTTGTAAGCTGCTAACGAGACTAAAAGAAAGATTCTCACGATTTCCTTATTGTTTCAGTGCTTTCAGCTGCTTTCAAAGGGCTCACATTGAAAGGAAGCACTCATGTGACAACGCTTTATTTTCCTTTTTTTCTTTCGTCGGCTAACGCATGCGCTCAGCGCCCTGGACCGCACTTAAAGGGCCCAGATCCTAGTATTTGTTTTTTTTTCCTTCCCCTTGAGCTTAACTTACACATGTGTGTGGTGTGATGTACCTAAAAAGACAATAATTAATTTTTCACGACCCTTTCCAAACTCTATCTGAAACTGGGACTGTGTTTGTTACTGTGCTTTTGTGTCTTTGTTCAAACTGCAAGCCCCAATCCCTTTTTTTGGCAGATCCAGACTGATCTTTGATCTTCTAGAGTACAAAAAGCCCCATCAAACCCAATTTGTAAAAAATCTGATCCGAACCACATTTGTAGGTGGTTTGAAATGTGATTCCAACCTGATTTTTTACAGATGCATTCCAGGCTGCAAGTTCCTGACGATTAAATCGAATTTGAATGTATATGGTAAATAAATGTTAAACCTTTAACAACGTATACACATCACTTAAAACTAGTACTTCCATTTTTCCATGATATGGGAGAGCATTAGCCATGCAACCCTCAGTAAAGAGCAGTGATCAAATCAAACCAAGCATTTCATTTGTATGTTATGGCCTATGTCTACAGTCTTTATGTAGATGGTTCTTTAAGAGTTCTTTATTAGAGGGAATGGTTCTAGTTACACTATGTGTTCTACTGAAGTTTGTTTCACACTTAGATTGCATGTGTGTTAATGGAGAATGTGTTCTGTATCTACTGTTACAAGCTTAACGTTGTAACAACAGGAGAACCCTTATTGGTAGTGTAGAAAACCATACAACATCTGAAGAGTCTTTTCACCATGTAGCATGCAATCTAAGCATGTACAGTTCTAAATAGGATTTCACCCTGATACAGTCTCTGCCCTCAAATCGAATTTGTCCCACAACATATTACGACAATAGAAGTGCTGGGATTTGTCATGGAGCTACTGATACCTATGCCGCTACCAAAGCAATCTATGCAGATAGGTTGGTGATGTCTGTATATACAAATCTGAGCTGATCGCTAGCTAAAACATTGTGGACAGTCATCTTCAAACATCTAATTTAAGAAACAAATCTGTTTTGTCTTCAGTCTGAATTGGTCTAAGATAAATGAGCTCTGTTCTTAATGGCTGTCTTGTATTGAGCCTCATTCAGAAAAGCACTCAAAGCTGAAACAGTTCTTAGAACTTCAGTGTGACTGGACGGTACTAAACTGTCATGGGCTGAAAAGGTGGATGTATGTAAATGAGTTGGTCCCTGTGATGTTATAGAAACAGCAAATTTAAAAGAGGCTGTTTTTGCCATGGGATGGTAAATGTTGGAATTTTAACAACTTTACACATCCTTCATTTCAGTGAGGGATATTCCGTTTTCCATGATATGGGAGTTTCAAACTCAGAGCATTAGCCATTGCAACCCTCAGTAAAGAGCAGTGGTCAAATCAAGCCAAGTACATCATTTTTTATGGCATGGCTAATGTCTACACCCTTTATAAAGACAGTTCTTTAAGAGTTCTTTAGTAAAAGGAATGATTCTAGTTACACTATGTGTTGTGCTTAGATTGCATATTGCATGGTGCCATGGTTTTCAGATTAATGGAGAATGTGCTTAGTATAACAGAGGATCCCTTTTCGGTAGTATATAGAACCATAAAACATCTAAAGAATCATTTCACCCTGCACCATGCGATCTAAGCATGAAATGGTTCCTTTTAAATAAAATCATTCCATTTACTAAATAACCCTTTAAGAGTGCAGGGCCATTGATCAGTAGGCTAGCCCTTTGTGGTGTGCTCATGTTTAATTGTGAATTTAATAAAATTTAGTATAATATACTAAAATATACATTTATTCTGTATTCAATGATTATGTGTCCTCTGACCTGTTAGTGCATGGATATTCTTATCTGCATGTATATGGATATGTATGAATATTCACACCTCAGCAGCTCCCCTCCATGGGTCTTTATTATTCTCATTTTATTAGTCTCTTAGTTAAATATTAGGGAACTGTCTGTGTACATATCTGATCTGTTCAGTATGTCATATGTGCGCACTCACCAAGATCAAGGTCTTGTATGTGTAACATACTTGGCAAAATAAAGTGATTCTGATTGCGATAAATTATTAAAATTGTTAAAGAGACACTCTGGCCAAAGCGATCCATGTTAAAATAGCTAAATCTCTTGTACACATGCCTTCTTACCTTCACACAGTGGTGCTGCAGTGGTCCAAAAATGAGATTTCTTAGACTGAACATTAGGAAAAGCTCATTCTAATAATGAGTCTTCAAGATGGGCATAATTTTTGGTGCTGATTGGGTTTGCCCCCTTCTTGCTGGCTTAAGCAGAAGAATGCAAAGTACTTAATGTTAGTTCTAGAAGGATCTGTTTTCATGTGCAGCTACATCAGAAGTATATGACTGGATTATTTTATTGCCAGAGCGGGTGGTTCCAATTAGTCGTATATGTGAGGGATGCAGTGCTGCGATACCAAATAAGATATTTTATAATATAAGAAATTGTTGCTGTTCATAAAATATATTAGCTTTACAAGAGAAGACAAAAGCATTCTTGACTTTTAATGTAAGATAGTGTAAAGGGGTTTTATTCTGTAGCATGTCAATTTATTTATTCTTTATTTCTCTTTGACTTCTATTGTTAATTCAGTGTAACATAATAAAACTTTCAGCTCATTTTGACACAGCATGGTCCAGGCTTCGGTTTCATAGTTTCATTCCACTGCCTGCATACTTAGTCCTTCTTACAAGCTCCAACCAGTAACCATGACTCCTTCAAACATGTAGGCAACAAGTTTGTGTATACAGATAGTGTTAGAGTGTAAAAATGAGTAAAAGAAAACTCTAAGTGTAGTAAATCTTGGAAATCATTTCTACTTTTACGTTCAAGATGCTGATTTACTGTGTCCTGTTCCAGAGCTGCAGTGGCTTACTGTGACCTTTCCCAGACAGCAGGGGTACAATCTGATTAAAATATATGCTTGCTAACAATAGCCATTTTTCCAGTGGAACAGCACAACTTCAGCCCCCCACTTCCTCTCCTAGGCTAAGGAATCAAAACAGCCAAGTTCTCAGACCTGGCCTATTGCACCAGTCCTGATGCAAAGTGCACTCAGGGCAGTTCGCCATCTAGCAGTTAAGATGCCCGTATTATTATGGCTGTGCAAAATGCGTATGCGGTCAAGCCAAAATGTAAACACACACCAGCCAGCCATAACATTAAACCACCTCCTTGTTTTCACAATATCTGTCCATTATAATCAGCTCCATTTGTTATACAGAATCACTTTGTAGTTATACTGTAACCTATATTTTGCTGTGCATGCCTTGTTGGCTCCCTTTTATTCTTTTATTTAATGATCAGGACCCCCACAGCACCACCACAAAGCAGGTACTATTCATTCTTAACACTGCGGCGACACTGACGTGGTGGTGGTGGTGGTGGTGATGGTAATTTGTGTGGCTCAGCAGTGTTGCTGGAGTTTTAAGCACGATTAGTTGCCCCTGCCACTTCAAAGTCCAGCAGTGACACAGAGGTGTTTAAAAACTCCAGCAGCACTGCTGTGTCTGATCCACTCACACCAGCGCAACACGCACCACGTCACCCCCACAGCAGTGTCATCACAGTGTTGAAAATGACCTACCACCTTAATAATACCTGTACTACGATGGTCCCGTGATGGTGCTGACCACTGAGGAACAGAGTGAAAGGGGATTAACAAAGTATATAGAAACAGGTGGAGTACAGTCTGTACTTGTAGAAGTACAAAGTGAAACTAAATGGTAAGTGGAGAGATGGACAGATATTGTAGAAATAAAGAGGTAGATTTAATGTTCTGGCTGTATATATATATATATATATATATATATATAGCAGCGTTACTTATAGAAGCATGCAAAAATAGATATTTTTTTATTGGAACATGTAAAAGACAGAATGGAAGCATCTCATCTAACACAAGTACTCTGTTTTTTTTGGAGTGTTTTATTTAAACCCCTCCTTTCTGTGTTAATCTTTCAGGCTTTGATTTGGATTAAGTCTGAGCTGTGAGGGTGCTTTGATTATTCTTGTCATTTTCTGTGCTGGTGTGTGGCATTTCACTCTCATTTTTATCCACTCAGAAAAATGCATTAGCACGGCCGCCACATTCTCTCTCTCTCTCTCTCTCTCTCTCTCTCTCTCTCTCTCTCTCTCTCTCTCTCTCTCTCGCTTTCTCTTTCTCTCTCTCTCTCTCTCTCTCTCTCTCTCTCTCTCTTTCTCTCTCTCTCTCTCTCTCTCTCTCTCTCTCTCTCTCTCCTCTCTCTCTCTCTCTCTCTCTCTCTCTGGACACAATGAATAGAATATTCTGATATGCTGTGAACACTAGATTGAGTGTTTTCGGCTAGCGCTGAAGGCCTCCAGCTCGTTGGGAAAAAGTGGAGCAGAAAAGACAGAATTACAGTCACA
This sequence comes from Megaleporinus macrocephalus, assembly GCA_021613375.1. Classification (NCBI taxonomy): domain Eukaryota; kingdom Metazoa; phylum Chordata; class Actinopteri; order Characiformes; family Anostomidae; genus Megaleporinus; species Megaleporinus macrocephalus. The sequence goes on from CM038702.1 coordinate 51,556,996, forward strand.
TGCCTCACCGAGCTGTAGTATTTACAATATGCTGTAGGGGAGCCAAAGCAAATGCATCTTTCCATTGTGTGACTTTCATGCTGGGAATAAGAATACAGTAACACGGTGGCCGTTTCTTTGTTGTGCTAATGTTTATGTATGCTTTGGTTATTTGGACGAAGAGATGTTCGGTTAGAGAAAACGCAAAGCTCTCTGCTATAAATTCACTAGAAGTGGCTGCGGTATCATGAACATTATTTTAGTTCTCACTCCACCTCCCCTCTCAAAGAGCACCATGCGGTACTTCAGTCTTATCTGTCTTTGCTGCAGATAAACACTGTACTGTCAGGGTATGGACAGAGCAAACAGAGCAGTACATCAGCACCTCCTCGCCCCCAGTGTTTACAGTTTTTTGTCAGTGACTGTGGACTTATTTGCTTCGTTTGTTTCATAGGATTATGCGTTTATTTGTAGCAGGGGGCATATCATGCTCCGAGTTGAGACAGGCTTCTGGAATGAGCCTCCGCTTTGTGAGTAGGCCCAGGGGGGTTTAAGCAAGCGAGCAGTTTTGCAATCAGCGTGGTCCCTCAGCTTGGCCCTCGTGCCATGCTGCTCTGAAGTGGTGGGATGCAGCTGGGTTGTTTTTGTAGGTTTCAGAGCACGAGGAGAAATGTTCTGCAGGATTGCTTCTTTTTGAGAGTAACACACACACTTCTCCACTCCCACCCCTCGCTCTCTCACTCCCTCTCTCTCTCTCTGTCTCACTGCCAGAGAGATCTAGAACACTGTGGCCTGAACACCAGGCCTCTTACCCCCGACCCCCAACCTGGCCCTGGCACTCTACTCTATGAACACAATAACCTCTAAAAGTTTTTTTTTGACTGATAAACTCTAAAAGTTCACTCATTCATTAATCACTATTATTAAACTTTTTTCAACTTTGTTTGTTTTGATGTCATAAAGACAATCATATTGAAACAGTTGATCGTTGAGTGTAATCGTTGTGATTGTGGTGCATCATTAAACTGTCACACACAAAGGTGATAGACACACTGCTTATGTAACACATTGGGTGTGTCTTAAAACCCAGTGAGTGTCTAAGTAGGCTGTCTAGGTAGGCAGCTGTTTAAGTAGCAGCGTTCTGTCTGACATCTCTCCTCATAAAACAGATTATTGAGACGCTCTAGTTAAAGAGTAACTGCGTCACGGCTTGTTCCCGCCCACTGCAGCACGCGACCGGTGGTTTAGCTGGTTGCTAAGCTACCGGCCCCAGGTTTGAAATTAGCGATGGGCAAATAATACCGATGCCATGGAGCTTGTGTCGAGAAATTCAGACAGTCATTTATAAAGCATGTATCAAGGCTTGCTTTATTAAGGGCGAGTGACGTCACTGATGACGTCACTCGCTGGTTCAGGACGTGGTTCAAGTATCGGCGTGATTTATTGTTTCTTAATAAAAATTAAAGTCAACTTCAAACCACAATCACTGTCCGATCTCTTGAAACCACTGCAGCAGTTTTAACATCAATATCTCACGTCCTATAGGATTTATTTACTGACTGAAATCAGACTGGCAGTAACTTTTAAATAACAGACCCACACAATCAAACACGGATCAGATGAACAAGTGAATTAACCACAGAAAATGAAATTAAGATGTTTCATGTATATACTTGTTCCCTTACTGACAAGGCCATCGCAAATAGTTGAAATGACAATCAAAGTTTTGGCCAGCAGGGGGGTTCGTGTGCACACGCTAATGGCTCCAGTATAAAATGCAAAATGGTCAACAACAAGAAACACATTAAAACACCAAAGAGAATCGAAATAACTCACATTTTAAAAGACTTCACTGCTCATAGTTTTGCCTTCGTTGCATCACTGGCTGAGGAAGCGTTCGATGCGTCCTTCAGGTCAAAATAAGGTTCCTCAGTAGACAACATGTTTAAGATATCCAAGAATTGGTCTAGAATGCTGTCTATGCAGCTCAGGTTTTGAGACAGACCCATAGTGTACTGTCTGTTGCTTGGCTGGCTTTTTAGAAGTTGAGAGTTATTACCTCCATGTTGCTATCCTATCCAACATATTGTCGCTAAACCACATAAAGCAATGCACAATATGAATAAATAGAAATAGAAAATGCTCCAAAATGTTTTGGAGTAAAATCTCATTCACATCAGAGGTTGAGATTCTGTCTTCTCATTTCTTCTCAGGAGAAACAGGAGTGATATGAGCTCTTTTTTGTGTGTTAGGCTCTATGCTGGTGTGTTTTATGAGTTGTAGGGGGTGGATTGTTTTCTTAGGAACCGCAGTAAGAAGAGCATTACAGTGATCAGCTCTGCTTGTAACAAACGCATTAACGAGTTTCTCTGTTTTGCTCGGAGTTCGAAAAGTTTGATTAAGTAGTGATATTACTTAAGTGACAGAAAGCTGCTTTAGTGACCTTAGACTCTGAGGTCCTGTACTTTGTATACCCAACTCTGTAGGTCGGGTATATAAACGTAAGGCTCTAGTTTCCTGTTTGTACCAGGAATCAGTATTTCAGTATTTTCTTGACTTAGATGTACACAATATCGTGACATCCACAGAAAAAATATTTGACCCACAGCTGTTAAGCCTGTCAACAGAGTCTTAATGGCTGACGACAATTACAAATTCTAAGGGTTGGTTGTAGTTATGAACTAAATCAAACCGTGCCTGAAACCCCTCATCTTCTATCTAAATTGGGGCTCCATCTCAATCTCCTGCAGCAAAGTCACCCCCTCTACACCTGTCTCTTAGTCATTCACCTGCTCTGACAAATGATCTTTGACCCAGGCATGTTCTGTCCTTTCTCTTCTGTTGTTGGTATCTAGGTGAAGAGTGAGGGCCCAAAGCTGGTGCCCTTCTTTAAAGCCACCTGTGTGTACTTCGTGCTGTGGTTGCCCACCTCCAGCCCATCCTGGTTCAGTGCCCTCATCAAATGTCTGCCCATCTTCTGCCTCTGGGTCTTCTTGCTGGCCCACGGCATCAGCTTTTTAGGAGCCCACTCCAGTGCCCGGAAAATCCTGGCAGGACTCATATTCTCATCTCTCGGAGATGCGTTTCTGATCTGGCAGGAGCAGGGCTACTTCAGTCACGGTGAGTTTATTGCATCGGTTTAATATAAAACAGAATCGTAGCAGTAGGTCAAAAACGTAATATAGGGTTTAAATAGAATTAGGAAAAATCCCAGCTGCCATTTAAACTGTATTTAAATTTGATGATAAATGGAGCGAAAGAAAGGTCCCAAAAGTTATTAAAAATTTGGTTCATTAACTTTAATTAAAAGATACCCCTATCCAGTAAAGATACTGCTGAGAGCTGCTGAGAGCAACAAAATATTTCTAATCACTTAGATTCTTCCCTTTTGCGAGTTTTTGGCTCAGCTACCAATCAGACAATAATTTACTCTAAAGTCAATCAGTCAAAACCATGTTTGATGACCGAAGTTTGCATCTTTACCCTGTATCTAAAACTGGATGGATGCTTATAGTCATTTACATCTACAAACTTAAATTCTTAAGTCATCACATACTTGCCTACAACCACTTTGAGTTGTTAGTAATCTGTAAAGAACTAGTTTATGTGGTTTCTAACACTGTATGACATACACAGTGGGCAAACATATAGATAAAATTCAAGACTGCTATTTTTGTTTAAGGCACTACTGTGCAAATGTCTGAGGCGTCTAAGCTGATTGTTTAAAAGCCTTTATATAAGTAATAAGAGTATTTTCACCAGTAAGAACATCATATATCATTAAAACAGATACAATACAGTACAAAACAGCATAAATATCTTATTTGGAAAGAAGTAGATACATCTTATCTTGTGCTCCAGGAACAAAGTGTAGTTCCAGGTTTCTCCTGGACGCCCCAGACATTGAATGAATTTATTCAGTTTCTTCAGCAGCAATCTTGATTTAGCTTAATGAAGTACTGAGCAGACAAAGCAGGTATTATACGATAACTGCAAATGGAAAAGCTCTAAAGCGTGAAACATATATATAAAAATACTTAGTGTATTAGTACTATTTGAATATTTAACAAATAAATTGTTTTGCTGAGCAAATAAAAGCTTTATTTTAGCTTCTAAAATAAAATGTCTCCAAGTGCCAAAAACTTTTCCACACTACTGTACATTGATCTGTTATTTGTGGGTGAAATGGAAGGCGAAAACGTTATGCAATCCCTCAGTGGTGGTTTTCAAGCTCATCCTACACTTCAGTGTTCAATACAGCATTGAGTGTTTTACTGAACCAGGACTTCTTCTGTGTATACAGGGCTGCTGATGTTCGCCATCACACACATCCTGTACTCCTCTGCTTTTGGGATGAAACCACTAAACCTACTGGCAGGTCTGGTCATCGCCACCATATCAGGCCTCTGCTACACCCTCCTCTACCCTTACCTGTTGCCACCCTTCACGTACCTGGTGGCTGTCTACATCGCTCTCATCGGCTTCATGGGTTGGAGGGCCATTGCCGGCGTGCAGCTGGCCAACGACCTGTGGACCTGGACCAAACTGTCAGCCTGCTTGGGAGCTGTTCTCTTCATGGTGTCTGACCTCACCATCGCCGTCAACAAGTTCTGCTTCCCAGTGCCACACTCACGGGCCATCATTATGGCCACGTACTACGCGGCCCAGATGCTGATTGCCCTGTCGGCCGTTGAGTGCCAGGACGCTGACGTGGCCAGGAAGAGAGTGTGAGGAGCCCTGCTTAAACCTGCCTCACACCAGCAACCTACAGAGAGCGGCAGCTTCACTCGTTTGGGTCCAGTCCCCACCCCCCACCCCCAACCCTCACCAGTTATTCAGCCTCTTGGTCCTATTGTGACTTGCCCAGCATGATTCTGTTTGAGTTGTTTTATGTTTTTCCGTAGGAGGTTTAACCTTTGTCGGAGAGTGCATGAGGGAGGTTTGGTCTCCATTTGAAGGCTTCATGTTTGATTTGTTTTTTAAGTTTGAACATTATTCAATCAGCAGTCCGGCCCATATATATATATATATATATATATATATATATATATATATATATATATATATATACTAGTCCAGTTTTGGCGTTCCTCATAATTTTATGCTCATTTTGAGGTCGAGAAGGGAAACATGACTGTATCAGATTCTCTTAGGGATCCTCTTATATCCTCTTAGTTTGTTAGCTGATGCTGGGTAAAATAGCATTCTGTTCAGAGCGGAGCTCCTAGTGACTCGCTTATTTTGCTCAAGACAGCCACACAGCCTTCGTCCTTTTTTTCTTTCGCCCCCTTGCTCTCCTGATGTATTTTAGAGAGTCCCAGCAGGCCCGAGGAGTCGTGACTGTACTGTAGCTGTCGTGATTAGCTTTAGCTTCTCACTGGTTAAAAGGAATGGACAACAGTGTTTGTGTAGCTGGAGCCGTTTTTATTTACGGGAGCTGGTTTCCCCTCGTTATCTTAGTGTTAACAGACATAATCAGAGAGCAGCATGACTTTTTATACTAAATATTACAGTCGAGCGGATAGAGCGGATAACCCTGTGCTCTGTCTCTGTATGCATCCTATCAGTATTCTGTACTTTTATTCTGTTTGTCTTTTGTCCTTGAGACATTTCGCAGTGTTTGCTCTGCCTATTTTGTTTGTTAAGCTGAACCCGTGCAAAAGCTGACACGCGCTGCCCTCCCCATCCCTCCTCCGAACTCACTTGGTAGATGCACATTCTCATGCCAAACAGGGTAGTTCCTGCTGTAACCCTTCAGCAGTAGTTCTATCTCTGAGCATGGAGGGCATAACAGAAGATTATATCATAGCATAGATAAGTCTGTACTTACAACTGAATCTGTATTGTTTTTTTTTTGTTGCTGATGATGTTTGTATTTTTAGCTTAAGCATGTCACATGACCATCTTACAGGCACCAAACATTACGCAAAAGGGACGAGGTAGCGTGAACTAAATACCAGGTCAATGCCCCTGTCAAAGGGAAAGGTTACTTCAGGGGAAGCTAGTGCTTCTCATTACAACGCCTTGGGTAGTCAATCATCAGAGTTCCTTTACTGCTGTACCTTGAAATCATTGCATTGTCAATCCTAACATTTGTTTTGAGTGTATGTATTTTGTGATGCTACCATTCAGGTGTATTTTTCACAGATGCTGTGAGAGTTTAAGGACTTTCTTTCGTGAAGCGAGACTACTTACCACATTTGTCTTGTTTTACTGACAGGTCACGACCTATTCAAGTGATAACAGAGAGTCCGCTCACAGGCGGTTGCGCGGAACTGAGCCATGACTTAGATACAGTTGGTAATTTCTCTCTCTCTCTGTGTGTGTTATCATCTCGTTTTGCTTGCTATCTGCCTACGACAGTGTACGTTTGTTGACACTGTGGCATTGTTGACGATCTCTGTGTTTAAACTTGATGGGGAGAACAAGCAAAGCTAGTACCTTACCTACAGTGTGCTCTTACGCCATTCACGTAATCCTCGAACATACGCGACCTTGAAGAAAAGATGGACAATCCAGGAATGATCTGACTGATCGATATGACCACATCCTTATTTTATTTATTTAAGTTCTTTTGGATATTTCATATATACATATATTTGTTTGTTTTTCACGTCCCATCTCGTAAGTTGTATCCCCCACACTCTGGAAAAGCAAGCCGTAGATGCCTCCTCCAGCGACAGATGTGCAAGAAACCTGACGCTGCATATTTACAAACCACTCACCCAGAGCGCCTCAACACGCTTGGAGGAGAACATTACTACTTGACTTTTTGTGGCTGCCCATCTGAATGAGTCAATTTCACAGCAGAGGAAGAGAAACAGAGTGGTTTCTCCGCTCACATCTCTTCCCAACATGGCCAACAGCGCTATGGATGGTACATTGTACAGCTCATCACCCCTCTGCTTTATCCTGTGTACATGATGCCCTGTGTTACTGCAGATTTTCCTACTCAGTCATTCATAAAAGGGATCAGCACCCGTTGTTCTATCGCTGCTAAGCAAGGGAAAACAAACTGTGGTGGAAACACTATCGAGCTCTTTATGTGTTCAGCTGTTGTACTGGAGAGGAGAAGTGAAAGGGATTGGGGTTTTTTTTTTCGGTACATTAACAGTGCAGAGCACAAAGCCTTGCAGCCGTTAAAGCAGCAGGCAGATCCTTATCAGGACGTTATCATGTTGTGTCAGTCAAGCATGGGTAGAATTGTTTTTAAGACACCCCACATGCAGGCGCAGGTAATGCACTCACAGTGTGCGCATGTGGTTATTGGAACATGATATTTATCATTTATTTCTTTTTATTTATTGCACTTTTGTCAACATTAAACAATGCAATTTCTGACAAATACGGTCATTTATAGTAACTAATTTCATTTCACATAAGGTAGTGCTCTAGCTTTAATGTTAGAAGTCTAGATAGAGGAGCTTTGATATGCTAGACATTTATGAAACGCTAGCGGGAATCTAGCATAGGGCTGTACGCGCACACACACATACAACCTTGCTCGTCTGAGCGCCATTGCGACACACCGTGCACTGCAGTTCAGGGCCGAGTGCAGTTTCGTGGGCTATGCCTTCCCTACGCCAGTCACGCTGTCAGCAAAACAGTTGCTTAGTCAGTCTAAATAATGTCAGTGGCATCATTGTCAGCAAAAAAGAATGTCTCATCCAAGCCATCATGTGTTATCTTGCCAAACACAATGTTTTATATCCATTTAAGGAAGAGGCCAAGTATTTAGAGAAGACTGGCGGGGTTACAGCAGGTCAAGCAGGGACTGACTGTCCCCTAGGCAGCAAGGTTAAACTGCAGGGTTAATAGACTTGTTATTCAGTAACAGACATGAACAGAGGTGGTAGTTCAGGTCATCCAAAAAATAATAAAAATGTCCTTCCTGTCTTCTCTAGTTAGCTCAAAGCAGCAGCAGAGGAGTTCAGGCAATTGGAAGAAAGTCCTGGAGAGGACCTGGAGAGGTCCTAGAGAGGTCCTGGAGAGGACCTTGTGGACCTGATCTACCTACCTCTGGTTAACACAGAGTGTTAAGTTGAAGTCGATGCCTACTTACAGGCCCTTAGAGTTTGAAGGGGGTTAAAGCGCTGTAGCACGGTCGATTGGAATGCTGTAATGTTTTCCACCCTAATCTGCAGCTTGCAGTCAGTTAGCATGGACTGCTGATGTTCAGAGCTTGCTGTGTGTAGAGCTTGGTGCTGTAATGTGTGATTTTGCTGTGGTATGTGAACAATGCAAAGATTAAGGCCAATATGGATGTCTACAGGAGCTGCGGTAGTCCATGCAACCACGCTAAGCTAAGCTTCTCCTCTGTTTGCAGACAGTAAGCGCCACTCAGGCTCCCCTACATGCGACTCCCCTGGGGGCTAGTTAGGCAAAGACAGAGGACACCACACCTCCCCCTCAGTGCAGTCTCCCCTTTGTCTAAAACCTGCCCCGTCAGAGGAGAACAGGTGCAGTCAGACATGCGGCACGGAAACCCAATCTTTAAAGAGGAGCCGCGAGTGGGCGAGAAGATGCAGGACAACAGAGGGGAGGAAGGTTGCCTTTCCATCTGGCCTCAACCTCACAGGAGGCCTGTTTCTACCCCTGCAGTGCTGATCAGTTTACCCCCCTCTGTCAACACTTTTACTGTTCCGCCTTTTGTGTGTAGAGACAAAGGGGATGTAGGAGAAAGCACTGCGAAAGCAGTATCGATGACTGTGTGTCTGGGGACATCTGTGCTGGTGCTGAGAGAAAATGTAAGACATCAGCAGAGAGAGACGGAGTGCAAGCCAATAGCGTTTGACTAGCACATGCCCTTGTCCTAAGCACAGGAGAATGTAGAGCTGGATACGCACTTTTCTAGTTTTTCCTTTCCCACTTATATGCCCTTTCTCTACCGCTTTTGTGTAATATGGTCACTTTTGAAGCTCAGTAGATAGTAGATAGTTCGTATTTATATTTCAGCTGTCTGGTCTCTTGCAGTTGACTGTAGAGGGTGATTAAAATGCGTTGTGATAAACAGTGATAACTCTTAAAAGCAATGGTGCCGAAGTGGGTTCTTTGGAGTGATGCCATAGGGGAAGCACTTTTGGTTCCCCTCAGATTCCTTAGTAACGCTTTACTGCAGTACAATCTTCATAGGGCTGCAGGACACTTACATAAGCTTGTCATGACAACTGGTGTAAACCTGCATAAACATCTATAACAGCTTTTTTTCAGTCTGTCATAGAAGTTGCCCATGTCAACTTAACACATACGTCTTGTGACCTCAGTTTTTTCTGACATTGTGTTGTGCCATGAAAGACAATAACATATATCAAATGATTCTGCAGCGTACAGTGGCATAATTCTGATGACTTGGTATTGTTGGCATTGCTTAAACCTTATACATGTCAATCTCTTTACTTAAAGCAGCAGTATGGAATTACTAAGTATGGACTAAAAACAACACACTAAAAATATGGTGAGTTGATGTTTATGTCTCAAATGCAAAATCACTTTATATATATATATATATAATTTTTTTTTTTTTGTGAATATTCTTTTAAGGTCCGAAGTACAGCCTATGTTACCATACCAGCCTATCTTACATAGTGTTGCTTAACACTCTGACATACACTAATTTCATTTCACCTCAGAAAGTGTCATGACACAAACTAATGAAAAAACAAATAAATGCCACCTGACGTAAATGTTAAGTTAACTATTGGACTATTGGAATTTGGGCACATAAATGTTTTTAAGGTTTATATCACTTGTCTTAAAGAGCTTTTGTGGGTTTTATGTTACTATATGAATACTGCCCTACAGTAAAGTGTTACAAAATCCTTTCATATATGGACCAGTGGTTTTCAAACAAGCACTCAGGGCAACCCACATATTCCACATAGCATAGTTTTGTGCTATCCAACCCAGCAACATGTATGAATTACCTGGTAGAAACCTTGGACTAGTTTGAGAACCACTGTTCTCCAGACCTTTAAGATTAAAAAGGTCTTAAAGGTTTTTCTTAGAACTGTACATCCAAGTGAAGAACTGTTAGGGAACCTTCTTTTTAAGAGTGTATAGTTTAGCGTGATGAGTCAGTGTGGGGTCTGTGAGCTGGTTCTGATGTTAATCTTTAATCAAGCTTCTTCGTATAGCTGGAAAACAGACTATCAGTTCTTCTTATTCAGTTGAGTCTTGGCAGCATCAACCTTGATACGTACCAATCTTTCACTGGGAACAAACCTACGTTCACTCATTCATTCATTCATTCAGTCATTCCTACATGGAGCCTGAATTGATGGTTCTGCATTACTGGACCTCCTTTTTGCCTTTCTTGAGCCGAGTGCTGTGAGGAAATGTGCTGGCCACCATCATCTGAAGACTTAATCTCAGAATTCGTTTTGCTCTCACCTTACATTAAAGGAGAATTGCATAGATAATTGAAAATGTCTGCATAATTCAATAGATGAGATGTAAACAAAGCTATTCAGAGTGGTTTGATGTGAAATGGTTTATTTTATAGAAATGTACAGAATCTGATTTCTTTACAGAGGTGACAGTGGGAACCAGGAACGTCTATACACAAATGTATTTGCTATCATGTATGCTGTTTTATGTGGATCATGGTAAAATAGTGGTAAATCTATTACATCTAAAAAATTATTTTCTTTTTGTATTGTTTTTATCATTATGAGATCCTCCATCATAAATGTATTTCAAAATATATGTTTTTGGGCTAAATTTTAATCCTTAAACTTTTCGCTAAACTGGTGTCTCCAACACCATCAGGCAGAGTATTCGTACCGGAGTGATAGCTTTCTGTAAGACTGCTTTTAAAAGGTATTCATCTTTCAGACGTCTGGTTCCTATCACCAGCACTGTAAACTCTAAAAGTCAGCTTTTTCCATCTGGAACAGAGCATCTCACATCAACTCACTCTAAATGACTTTGTTCGCATCTTACAGATCTAATTTTGCAGAAATTTCATAACATGGGTGGAATTCCCCTTTAAGTGGCCAAAACATTTCTGTGCTCACCAACTAAGTAGTTGCATAAACTGTAACAGTTTGCCTAGATCATTTTTAACTGCTTACGATTATATCGTTTACTCTGCCACACTGGTCAGTAGTAACAGGATCTGGTGCTGTTCTCATTAGTGTAAACACATATAATGAAAACTTAACGTGGAGCCAAGATGAATTCTGAGTATATACACAACATGAGGTGTTTTTTTTACTTACAGAAAGTGGCTAACAGCGTGTGTAACCAGTGGGAATAATATTATCATGGGACTGTGAATGCAGTCTTTCTAGGGTGCAGTGGTTTTAGGATTACAGCAGCACCAGTTTTAAGGGAAAACAGTTCAAATTTCTTTTTTTTATAAATAATAATTTAGCCTATAATGTTGTAAAGTTGACATTGTGTTGTTGTGAATGAATTACTGTTCATTTGCTAAATAGTTATACATATTTTGCCTTATTGTCATAAATGTCCACTAGTTTTTTTGGTTTTCTTTGCTGTTGTTGTTCCTTTAATTATTGTTCAGTAGAAAATGACCATATTGCTCATTTCCCGTAGTGAAATTGCTATGAATGTGATTCAATCTATAGAATAAATAAATGCGATTACAATGCAACACACACAAGCTCTGCGTGTCAATTGATTATTTTCTCGCTATCCGAGCTTCATCAGAACTAAATAAAACTTGGTGATAACTAAGCCGCCATCAAGGATGAACACCAGGAGTCTGGAGCCTGCGCGGTGAAAGTGGAGAAGATTATCATCCAAGTAACCTTCACTGCTGCACAGTCTGACAGCACTCGATCAGCAGGACATCCTATCTGAACACATAAGTGGCCCACTGGAGTGAATATCAAATATCTGTCCTGAATGTGAGACAGATACAAATGTGTGTGTGTATGTGTGTGTGTGTGCCCTTCAACACAGTGTGACCAGATCGGATCAAAACTCTCATCTAAATGAAGAACCGAATGTGTAAATTTGTTATATTAGACATCTCAACTGCATGTGTCTATGATATCTATATAGAAATATAGAATTCCACAGATTTCCACATATTAAATCATCAAATTACATTTTTGGTTGGATGTGAAATGCTCCATTCAGAATTATTCACAGTGATGGTAATAGTAACCAGACATCTGAGTTTAATGCCTTTAAAAGCTACCTGGCAGAAGGTCATTAGATTAGAAAGGTTATAAATATGCTGCCTGACACCTGAGATGTTCTTTTATGATAGTTTTTAGGACAAAGTTTGGGGCTTAAATACATTTTTAAAAATACATACAAGGCGACGTAAGGCAAAATAGTCCCATCATCGAACGTGTAGGTTCACTGCTCAGTTTTTATAGTATAATCATGGGTTGGTAAGACTTCACATCTGACCACTCCGAATGGCTTCCATTTCAACTTAATATTAAAAAAATAAAAATTGGAATTTAGGAAAAGATTAGGAGGTTTTTCTTTTTTATGTTTTAAGCTTCTTTATTTGTTCTCTATATATTAGTGCCCTGTAACCAAACAATGAAGTATAAAGACAACCCCACATAGGAGAGGTTTGGCAAATACAGAAGCGTGATGAAGTGTCTTTCTGGATAATTAAATCATTAAGATGCAAACAGAGTCATTCAGAGGGGTTTAATGTGAAACGCTCCAGTCCAGAGACCATTCAGAATTTCTCACAGTGGTGCTGATAGGAAGTAAATGTCTTAATAAGCTCCTCACAGAAACATATTAGATGAAATGACTGTGTATATGCTGACTGATGCTTGAGATACTGTTTTGTGATAGATTTTAGCCTAAAATTCACTTTTTATATTGCGTTCTTTGTGGAGGAGTACATGCAGGGTGCTGTAGGCCAAAAATAGTCTGTAGGAAAACCTATTTTTCTTCAGATTTACCATCATCAACATTACATCGAAAGACTCAGAAGACATGTGCAGGTTCAACAGTCACTTTCGATAGTAAATCACATGGCTGTGTTGGTTTTGTAGACACTGTGACCCCTGGTTCCCATTACTTCCACTGTACGACATCACAGTGCGTAAGATTTTTACATTAAACTACTTCACATCAATGACCACCTTAAATGACATACAAAGAAACATTCAAATTTTGATGTCGTGCCCCCTTAAGTCTTAATTTTTCCAGAGAATAAAGGAAAGACATGGTGGATAAACTCACACTGAGGCTCTTTCTGTGTGTGGGCAGAGGAGAAGTAGGCCTGTGTCTGGCAGGGAGAATGTGATTTCCTGTGTAGAAGCAGAGGCTTTAAAAGAGAGCACTGTAGAGTGGAACACTGCACCAGGTTGGAGTGCTAGTGAGCTGAATCCTGATAAGAATGCCTGCCACTAAAGCCTCAGCCCGTTGCAGGGCTTGAATATGCAGCAGAGCCCCACTAACCAAAACCTTTCAACAAGCCTGACCTCTTGTGGTCAGAGTAAAGAATTGCATTTTCTTCTGTATGGCTGCTGCAAGCCACTGGATTTGTGCCACTTCCACAAGATGTAGTTTCACTCACTGTGGGCCACATAATAAGCCTGTTGACATTTATGGCTTCTTTCAGGTTGGTGTAATGCGAGTCTGGACACGCTCACAGCTTTGTAATTGAGTGAGGTGAGATGAAGGCCTCAGGGAATATTGTGGTGTGTTTTTTCCGTACAGGTTTCAAAGGTTTGCTCATCCGCATCCTCATGACCGTAATGCACCCTTGTGAGTTTGTCATTAACGTTTACCTTGTGTTTCTGGTCTCACTCAGCTTTCTCTCACGCTCTCTGTGGACCTGTTTCATGATTAACAGCTCATGCTGTCATGTCCTCTGCCTGCAGTGTAGAGTGGGTTCAAAGGCAAAAACAGGCCGGTGTGATCTGTTAATGTTCCAACTCTTAATAATGTTTTGTGAAAATAAACAGCATGAAAGACACTAAGAACTACTAGGACAAAGCCTTTACACTTCTGTTTTTAAAAGATGAGTAGTGAGACATGCAGCCCTGCTAAGAAAACCCATTATAACGATTAGAATCAAAAACTGATGCTTTTGCTTTCTAATGGGAATTGGTTTAATGGTTACCATTTTGACCACTAGTTACAAACCATCAAATGCATCTGAAATCTGTCCCAGAACACCTGTTAGCCTGTTAGCATCTATCACTTTGAGGTATAAATCCACCACCAGAGCCAAAAGAAACCTTTCATAGTTTCTATGTTTTCTTATTCAGCAGTGAGATACCATTCCCATAACTTTTTATTTAAATTCAAAACAGATATTTAAAAATTCAATGCAATCTTTAAAAGGAAACTTTTAAGATTTTTCAGATTTCTACACAATGAAATGGCTGAGATGTAAATAAAGTTGTTCTGAGTGGTTTGATGTGAATTACTCACTTCTAGAGAAGTCAGAATTGTTCACAGTGGTTGTGATAGTAACCAGACATCTGAAGAGATTAATGCCTCTAAAAGCTCCAGCACAAAAATTGTCATGAAATGATGTGTGACACATTGTTTTATAACTTTTGATTACAAATATATTTAAATCCATTTGTTTTGATTCATGCATGACAGAATGGTAAATGCGGAGTGTTGTGGGGTCAAATAGTTTTTTTTTTCTGGATGTATCACTATTTTATCCTGATTAACATTACTGATGACCCTTGGTTACAATGCTTTAATGACATATTTGACTTAAGTTTTTGGACTAAAATTGTTTTTAATTTCTTTATCTGTTATATATATATATATATATATATATATATATATATATATATATATATATATATATATATATATATATATATATATATATATATATATATATATTGGCATGATATTCCACAGTCTATAGTATTTTGTCTGGATTTTTCTGGAAAAAAACCCCAAAACATTGGTAGTTTATTAATGAATCCTAAATAAATCACTCTGTCACCATCACTGAATTACTGAATTTGGTTGTAGTACAGATAAGACATTCACTTCTGATTAACTGCAATGCTCTGATAAATAATACAATTATAAAGCAAGACATTTGAAAACCTGCTGTCCTACAATTCAATTGTCAACTGAGATGCTGAGAAAGATTTGGATGATCTGGTGCTATTGTTCAAGAAGAACCACAAAGAACTGTGAATATATTGGCTTTGTGTTCTTTAGATGATGAGTTTTTCTTTTCGAGACTCCTGAGTCAGGTCCTCCAGCAGTCTGTTATCATCTCTGTAGCGGATAAAAAGGAAATGAAAAAGAAAGATCTGAAATGAAGATGAGCTCATTAGAGAGACATTAAACCAAAGGACACATCAGTCAAAGCTAAATATTCACGTAAGCTATGATAGTTTGTAAAATGTGATGCCAATACATTTTTGATTTTTGTGACCCACATACCAAAGACCACCAGGTTGCACTTGCACTTGGCCTTGCCCAGCGTATTCTCCAGCAGCAGTGTGTACTCTCCGCTGTCCTTGGCTGAGCAGGTGGGGATGGTGAGGGTGCAGACCCTATCACCGCTGCTCTGCCAGTAGCGAGGGCTGTCTGAAATACTCACATTCTCCTTAAACCAGGACACCTGCAGCTTGGGGGGGCTGAGGAAGGCACAGCTCATGGTGCAGTCATTGCCCCGCCGCACAGTGTGGTCCTTCAATGGAAAAGGAACCCAGGCTTGCCCTCGTGTGGCTTAGGGGGGGATCTCTTCACATGCTAAGTGAAGTTTTCTGGAAAAAGTGAGTTTAGGGTTTATGTAGAAGAAAGCAAATATCACTAAACAGACTCGTGTCTGCATGTCAGCACTAGTTTGAGATGCAAAGCTCACATTTAGCAGGCAGAAGATTCTACACAAGATGAGCTGTTAGCAAAGGCTGCTGGCTTTTGTATGTACTATTGAAAGGTAGAAATCTGATAAGAATCCTCACGAATACATGTGTAAGCAGTAAATAGCTGAAAACCACGCAAAACTGAAATACCACCATCTTTGAGTCTCTAGCAGTCAGTCACAGACATGCTAATATCATAAGAGGTGAAAATAAACACAGTGCACCAGATTTATAAACTTTAGGGTGACATTAAAAGCAAACAGTGAAACTCTCGTAGCATTGTCATGCTCCTTCTCCACTGTGAAAGGCTCCTTTGAGTCTAGAGGATCACTGTCCCCGATCAGATTGCGGGCGATGACCCGAAAGTAGTATTTGCGGCCAGGAAGCAGGCCGGTGACGGTGTACTTGCTGCTGAAGATGAGCTCTGTGGCTGTGAACCAGGTGGCTAAGCTGGTGTCTCTCTAAAGAATGATGTAGTGGGTGTGTTCATCATCAGCCAGGTCAGGACTGTGATCCCACTGCAGGGTCACTGTGCCCTGGACCTCCTCTACCAGACGCAGGTTCTTTGGAGGATGATGAACATCTAGAAAAAAACAGAAGAAAAAAAACCAAAAGTATTAAATTGTGGTAAACTAAGAAAAAATTAGCAATTGAATATAATTCATCTGCTGGCAGAAAACGCTGTTGTTGTAGTAGACCTCCCCGCTGTCGTTTCGGAGGTTAACACGATAGATTCCCGAATCGTAACGCTGACAAGAGCTGATCTGAGAATAGTTCTTCCCCTTAGTGATGACCGCACGACCTCTAGTAGGAACACCATCTTTTAGCCAGGTGACCTCTGGGGAAGGAGATCCCTGGAAAAATCTCATCAATATCTACAACTTTTAAATCTTCCACTGAATGTTCAATGTTCCACTGTAGATACCCTTCAGCTAAAAGTACTGAATGTACTGGATGTAAATTGAATAAACATGTACTGGATGTAAATTGAATATTGTCATTAATTTTATAGGACATTTTCCTCCTACATCAAAAGCAGTTGATGAGCCAAGACTTGATTTATAATCACCAATTAACTACATGACTAAACCATCAAACGCTTCATTTAGAGTCCATTGAAATGTTAAATAATCTCAAGCAGACTTACTTTAAAATCATGTCTACTGTTTGCAGCTGCACAGTGTACCTTTGCTAATTTAGATGCAGATAATTGGAATTACTCATCAAACTTTTAGTGATTACTATTTCTCACTACAGAGCTGTAGAGAAGCACTTACAGTGAAGGAGACAGGAATAGAGAGTGTACACCCAGCATGCACCACCATCTGATTCTTCACTTTGCCCTGGATGTCAAACTTCGGGGGCCTCTGTACAGGAACAAAACCACAGAGGATTCTGTAAAACCACTCTTAAGTTTTTTTCTATGAAAACATTACCTGGTGGTGGCATGGCCCGAACTCCTTGCTCCAGCCCTATTGGTTCTTTAATTCCCCCCTCATTAACTGCTCTGATACAGAAGAAATACTTAATCTGCAGACCACCAATGTTGTAGGAGGTGCCGGTGATGGGAATCTTGGTGCATTTGGTCCAGTCTTTTCCATCGTCATGGCGCACCTTTTGGATATAACCTGTGGGGTTATCTCCCAGTTTGAGAGGACACCAGGCCAGTGAGATAGAGGTGTCTGTAACATGGAGGTTTCTTACCACACCAGGGGCTCCTGAAGGAAATAATGACATGAGAAACAGTCATTGGTACTTTTTTAGTTCAAGCTTAAAGATAGTTCTAAAGAACTCTTTTTGGTGCAGCCCTCATAGCATAAATAAGGCTCACGTGTTGGATCCTTGGCCAGTACTGAGTTGGATGCAGTACTGGGGTTCCCCTCCCCAGCTCTGTTAACTGCAGTCACTTTGAACTCATATTCTATATCTTTTACTGGACCATCGACTGCATACTTTGTGTCTAGGAAGAGGCAAAGAGAGCTAAGTTCTTAATTTTCTATGACAAGTGTTCATTTCCTTTAAGTTTGAATGGGGGGCGGGAGTTATTGGTCATCTTGATTAACATTAGCTTGAACAGCAGCAAAGTCTTCATCTTAAAATCACCTAGTAATCTTTAGATTTATTGCTGAATAAACACTTTCAATTTACAATGATTTGGTCATTTAAAGGTGCATATACTTTAGTTTAAATCACTTCAAAGTAACTCCAATTATCAACAAAATGTTAAACAATAACAGTTTTAATGGTAAGCCAAACACATCTGTGGATCATCTCACAGAGAGATCTACTGAGGTTAACATGCTAACCAGCTAGCTTTAGTCCAGTCTCATAAAACCACTTTGTATCCCAAGAGGTGATAGTGAGTCACTGTAGCGTCAAATCTGCCATCAGTCCAGAAGTAACACAGTGTTCTGCAGTCTCTTTTCAGTCATGGTGAATGTAGCTCCCAGTTAGATCATTTAAGGACAGGCAGCAAATGACAGGAACAGTAAACACAATGATGGCTGAAGCTCTTGGGCTCTTAGTATATTATTATTATAGTGTGTGTGTATTCAGTGAGTAGAGGGATAAAGTTTGAACTCATAACGTTTCTTTGAGACTAGTAAGGAATGAAAAGGGAGGAGGAGGAACTGTGCCATAAGTCACTGTAAAAAAAAGAAAGAAAATACAGTATAACTTTATAATTGGATCACAGACTGGTTCACTGCTGTAGCCTCCACATCCTCTGTGATAGCAGAGCTACAGCAACAGCAGGTTGATAACACAGGGACTCTGAGGTGATGGAGGTAATGTTAGCTCCATTACATGAGACTGATGAGTAACGGCGATTGATTAGTAGCAGTATTTAATGGTATTTGCATACTTCCCAAATTCTGGCAGCTACGTACGACACCTTCTTCTGATAAAAAAGCAAATGGTCAAGGCTGAGAAGTGCTGGAGGAGCAGCAAGTGTCCATTTTAGGCTACATCATAGCGTTTTAGATATTTAGGCTAAAGGTGTGTTAAAAGGCTGCATAGTAGTTCTATCCTCTATGCTGCTGATGTTGTTTATGATGTTTTAAAAACACTCAAACAAGTGAAATAACAGATCTTAAAACTGATAAATTATAGTAAAAGCTTTGCTATTTAAGTTTTACTAAAGTAAGTCTATAAAAGTATTATTAACAAAAGGTATGTCCAGAGTAAGACAGTGTCCAATGCTAATGTGTTGCATGAGTTCACGAAGCAGCCCTGTCTGTTTTTAACCTGATCCAGATGCATGTTCTAGCTTTTTAAAGGAGGGAGCACCTTTTAACCTGAGGAATTAGAATTGAGCTGCTATATCAGGGAAATTCAGTAAATACATATGAGTAGACAAAAGTGCTGGAACTACAGTATGTGTAAATTTACTTATTTGCTTTCCACAATGGTTTTTTATAGGCTTCTAAAATAACGATTCATTGTAAATTTCTAAAAAGGCATTAAAATATGATGCTGTTATTATTTGATAATTATTATATGATCATAGTAAAATACATTCTTTCGCGAAACACATACATAAATAACTGGTCAGCTGTGCTCGGCTAATTATGACGGGCTGGTCTAAGCCAAAAATGCCAGGGCTGATTTTTTGTCCCAGTCCAGCCCTGCCGCCATGCTGTGTAACATGAACAGCTACTTGCTAATACTTAATAGTTATAGGGTACAATTTAAAACACTCTTTTCCAAGCTATTGTTTGAAACACCTACTGGAAATACAGTACTTTGTCCTCAAGCTGGTTTAAACAGCAGCATAGTCTGAGTGCAGACATCACTAGTAGGAGATAAAATGATGTTGGCATTATTCTCATAGTATCAGATATTGTTTTTAACTAAATTAACATTTTATTGGCTCATCCCATATAAGACAATATGTTCTTGCAAGTTAACTAAAGATCAAAGAAAATGTGCTGCCTCACGCATGTTTTTTCACAAGGTTTTTTGGCCATTATCTCCTGTCTCTCACCAGTAGGCTCTCCAGCAGACCTGCTCTGTCTCCAGAGCATCACTCATACCCAGGGAGTCGACAGCTCTGATGCGGTACTGGTATGGCTTCCCCTCCTCCACTGTGTCATTGCAGAAGCTGGTGATGGCCCCGTCCACTTCTTCAACCTTGATCCATGACTTCTTTCCAGTCATGCGCCTCTCAATGACAAAGCTAGTCACCTTTTGGCCCCCGGTGTCTCGTGGCACTTTCCATTTCATTGTAATGCATTTTCCACTACATTCCAGAAACTCTACTTTGCCCTGAGGAGGTTTGGGACGGTCTAGAGAGTGAGAGAAGGACATCCCTAGATTTATATAATTGAATTCAGTGACCTGAAACACCCCAAGGACTTCTCATGATCTGAACTCATACAGTCATTTAAAAATGTTAGAAAAACCACTGTCAAATTACGCTTTGACATTTTTTTGGGGGGAACATAAACAAGACATAAATATTATAAATGGGTTTTTGCATAGAACACATTTTAACAGGCATAACATTAGACCAGACGGGCCCAAAAGTAAGCATCTGATTGTGTATTTCACCTATGACATGCTGCAACAATAAAAACACAGCACCTTTTGAAATCCATTGTGGCTGACATGTGTTTCTTGCAACAACCTCCAATCACAATCAAAATCAGCAGCCAGTGACATCACCAACAACCTCCAATCACAATCAAAATCAGCAGCCAGTGACATCACCAACAACCTTCTATCACAATCCAAAACAGCAGCCAGTGACATCACCAACAACCTCCAATCACAATCCAAATCAGCAGTCAATGACATCACCAACAACCTCCAATCACAATCCAAATCAGCAGTCAATGACATCACCAACAACCTCCAATCACAATCCAAAAGAGCAGCCAGTGACATCACCAAAAGCCTCTTATCACAATCCAAATCAGCAGCCAGTGACATCACCAACAACCTCCTATCACAATCCAAAACAGCAGCCAGTGACATCACCAACAACCTCCTGTCACAATTCAAAACAGCAGCCAGTGACATCACCAACAACCTCCTATCACAATTCAAATCAGCAGCCAGTGACATCACCAACAACCCCCTGTCACAATCCAAATCAGCAGCCAGTGACATCACCAACAACCCCCTGTCACAATCCAAAACAGCAGCCAGTGACATCACCAACAACCTCCTATCACAATCCAAAATAGCAGCCAGTGACATCACCAACAACCCCCTGTCACAATCCAAATCAGCAGCCAGTGACATCACCAACAACCCCCTGTCACAATCCAAAACAGCAGCCAGTGACATCACCAACAACCTCCTATCACAATCCAAATCAGCAGCCAGTGACATCACTGAAAACCAATCACAATCCAAATCAGCAGTCAATGACATCACCAACAACCTCCTATCACAATCCAAAACAGCAGCCAGTGTCATCACCAACAACCTCCTATCACAATCCAAATCAGCAGTCAATGATATCACCAAAAACCTCCTATCACAATCCAAAACAGCAGCCAGTGACATCACCAACAACCTTCTATCACAATCCAAATCAGCAGCCAGTGTCATCACCAACAACCTTCTATCACAATCCAAATCAGCAGCCAGTGTCATCACCAACAACCTCCTATCACAATCCAAATCAGCAGTCAGTGGCATCACTGAAAACCTCCAATCACAATCCAAATCAGCAGTCAATGACATCACCAACAACCTCCTATCATAATCCAAAACAGCAGCCAGTGACATCACTGAAAACCTCCAATCACAATCCAAATCAGCAGTCAATGACATCACCAACAACCTCCTATCACAATCCAAAACAGCAGCCAGTGACATCACTAAAAACCTCCAATCACATTCCAAATCAGCAGTCAATGATATCACTAACAACCTCCTATCACAATCCAAATCAGCAGTCAATGACATCACCAAAAACCTCCTATCACAATCCAAAACAGCAGCCAGTGACATCACCAACAACCTCCTATCACAATCCAAATCAGCAGTCAATTATATCACCAACAACCTCCTATCACAATCCAAAACAGCAGCCAGTGACATCACCAACAACCTTCTATCACAATCCAAATCAGCAGCCAGTGTCATCACCAACAACCTCCTATCACAATCCAAATCAGCAGTCAGTGACATCACTGAAAACCTCCAATCACAATCCAAATCAGCATCAATGACATCACCAACAACCTCCTATCACAACCCAAAACAGCAGCCAGTGACATCACTGAAAACCTCCAATCACAATCCAAATCAGCAGTCAATGACATCACCAACAACCTCCTATCACAATCCAAATCAGCAGTCAGTGACATCACTGAAAACCTCCAATCACAATCCAAAACAGCAGCCAGTGACATCACCAACAACCTCCTATCACAATCCAAATCAGCAGCCAGTGACATCACTGAAAATCTCCAATCACAATCCAAATCAGCAGTCAATGACATCACCAACAACCTCCTATCACAATCCAAAACAGCAGCCAGTGACAACACCAACAACCTCCTATCACAATCCAAATCAGCAGTCAATGACATCACCAACAACCTCCTATCACAATCCAAAACAGCAGCCAGTGACATCACCAACAACCTCCTATCACAATCCAAAACAGCAGCCAGTGACATCACCAACAACCTCCTATCACAATCCAAATCAGCAGTCAGTGACATCACCAACAACCTCCTATCACAATCCAAAACAGCAGCCAGTGACATCACTGAAAACCTCCAATCACAATCCAAATCAGCAGTCAATGACATCACCAACAACCTCCTATCACAATCCAAAACAGCAGCCAGTGACATCACCAACAACCTCCTATCACAATCCAAATCAGCAGTCAGCGACATCACCAACAACCTCCTATCACAATCCAAATCAGCAGTCAGTGACATCACCAACAACCATCTGAAGATGAAATATAGAAAAAAGCATACATACAGAGACTATAACACTTGATGTTACCACTTAGCAAGAATCAAAAGGCCAGATTTGAATTCAGAATGAAGTTCTGGAACAGACAGTTTTGGACTTATGAGCCAAAGATTAACCTCAACCAAAGTGATGGACTCGCCTCAGTGTGGAGAAAGAAAGAATCTGTTCATGATCCAAGACATACAAGCTCATGGGTTAAACATGATGAAGGTAGGGTCAGGCTTAAACTTAAACAGATGCTTCTGGAACACACTCACTGATCCGTGTTGATGGTAGCAGCAGAATAAATTCATAATTCTACAGAAACATTCTGTCTGCCAGTTTACAAAGAAATGTGTCCAATGTAATCAGGAGGATCTTCATCGTGAAGCAAGGCAATGTTCCAAAACACAGGCAGCACAACAAAAGACCAAGGAAAAACATGGAAGGTATAAGACTAGCCAAGTCAACCAGACCTTAACCCAATTACATTCCACCTCCCGAAGTAGAGACTGAGGGGAGAAACTGCTCAAAACAAACAACAACTGAAAGAAGCTACAGTAAATTTCTGAACAAACATCACAAAAGAAGAATGCACCAGTTTGGTGAAGTAATAGGTCGCAGGATTGATGCAAACAAATGTATATGTAAATTCCAGAAAATAAAAGTTGAATTCCTGATATAATGTCTTACAATCCAATCCTCTCTTTATTTTCAAATTCAGTCCTCAGTCTTTAGCTAAAACAGAAGAATAAGCTTTTGGACTAGGCTGTAGGCTATAACACACAATTTTCATAGGGACTCACTAATCACATTCAGTTGCACAGTAGCACTGGCTGATCCACAGTCACTCTTTAGTTTGAGCATGACATTCCCACTGTCCTCTCTCACACAGTTATGAAGTACAAGGACACTGCAGCCTTCATTCCGCTCCAGCATTGTCCGGCTGTCCTCTGCCAGTTCCATCCCATCCCTGTACCACGTCACCTTGGGAGCAGGTTTGCCCTTAAGAGGGATCCTGATGGTGGCCGTCTCCCTGGCTTTCCCTGTCACCGGCTGGCTGGAAAGCATCTCCAGCACAGTGGGATCAATAATAGGAGGATCTACAGAGAAAGGTTTTCTGAGGTCAGAGTATTATAAGTATTATATATACATACAGTTATGTATGTTGTTTTGGCATTTGGCAAAGAATAAACTTAAAGTGCGGACTTTAATTTGAGGGTATTCACATCCTAATTGGAGAAAGGGTTTAGGAATTACAGCTCTTTAATAGGAAGCTGCCTCGTTCTCTAGGGACCAAAAGTAATTGCACAGTTATCTCAACAGCTATTTCATGGGCTGCATGGGCTATTCCGTCATTAATCCATCATCAGTTAAGCAGGTAAAAAGCCTGGAGTTGATTTCAGGAGTGGCAATTGCATTTGGAAGCTGTTGCTGTGAACCCACAACTTGCGGTCAAAGGAGCTCTCACTGGAAGTGAAACAGGCCGTCATTAGACTGAAAAAAAAGATGAAATCCATCAGAGAGATAGAGGAAATGTTAGGAGTGGCCAAATTAACAGTTTGATACGTTCTGGTGGAGAAGAGTGCACTAGTGAGCTCAGGAACTCAAAAAACTCTTGACAGCTTCAGAAGACATCAGTGGTGGATGATCGCAGAATCCTTTCTGTGGTGAAGAAAAGTCCCTTCACAACATCCACCCAAGTGAGAAACGCTCTCCAGGAAGGAGGTGTACCAGTATCTAAGTCTGCCATAAAGAGAAGACTTCATGAAAGTAAATACAGAGGTTTCACCACAATGTTAAACCATTAATCAACCTCAAAAATAGAAACTCCAGATTAGACTATAAAAACATCTAAAGAAGCCAGCCCAGTTCTGGAACAGCATTCTTCAGACAGATGGAACTAAGATCAACCTGTATCAGAATGATGGGAAGAAGAAAGCACCAAAGCACATCACATCCTCTGTAAAACATGGTGGATGCAGTGTGAGGGCATGAGCATGCATGGCTTCCAATAGCACTGGGTTACTGGTTAGTTGATGATGTAATAGAAGACAGAAGCAGCTGGATAAATTCTGTAGTGTACAGGGATATATTTTCTGCTCAGATTCAACCAAATGCAGCAAGGTTCATTGGACAGCTCTTCACAGTACAGATGGACAGTGACCCAAAACATACCGTGGAAGCAACCCAGGAGTTTTTTAAGGCAAAGAAGTAGAATATTCTGCAATGGCCGGATCTCAACCCAATCAAGCATCAAGCACTGATTTCACTTGCTCGAGATAAAACATAAGGTAGAAAGACCCTCAAACGAGCAACGACTGAAGACAGCTGCAGTAATGGCCACAAAGATGGAAACCCAGCGTTTGGTGATGTCCCTGGGTCCCAAATTTCAGGCCATTATTGCCTGCAAAGGATTTTCAAAGTATTAAAAATTAACATTTTATTTAAAGTAATGTTAATTTGTCCAATTTATTTTCTGAATTAATATATTTATATATTCTGAAATGAGGAGGCTGTGTAGAAGAATGTGTAGAACATTTCAAAGGATACTTTTGTTAAATCCCTTGAATTAAACCTGATGTGGTGGCATGGAGAGCCCAAATCATGAAGATTGTGTCACTGTCCAAATATTTCTGGGCCTAACTGTATCTTTGATTTATACACAGCTACTAAGATAATCAGAATAAACTGTAAGTTGGGCTTTGCTATGCTAATATAAACATGACACTCATGGACTAGCTTGTATGATCATTAACATAATAAATGGTTATACAAGCACATTGTTTGTTTTCTTAAACATATTTACAGTCTGTCCTACCAGATATACTAAGCACTGCCTCATTCTCAGTGCCTTCGGCTCTGAAGGTGTATTTGCCCTCATGTTCATCTCTCACACTACTGAAGAGCAGCTTATAAACGGCACCCTGCTTCACCACCTGCACCCCTCTCAGATCCATCACCTGCAGGGACAGACACGCTTGCTCATTCAGGAGCCCTTTTGAAATAGAATACAACAGTACTGATGAAGGCCTTATACCTCTTTCCCATCTTTTAGCCAGACACCATCTACTTTCTAATCATCCACAACCACACACAGTTCTGCTGCAGAACCTGTGGGACACTGAACATCTGACATCCCACTCTTCACTGTGGTAAAACGCTCTGCATGCATTTACACATAGAATGGAAGAAAAGAAGAGTGTTATTCCACAGTGAGTCTCAGTGTTATCACCACTGTAACATAAAATATTTAGTCAATGAGTGAGTCAGTTCATAAGAGAACTATTCATTCATCAATCTATCCATCATCTATTCAGCCACACCAATCCA
Source organism: Megaleporinus macrocephalus (assembly GCA_021613375.1). Classification (NCBI taxonomy): domain Eukaryota; kingdom Metazoa; phylum Chordata; class Actinopteri; order Characiformes; family Anostomidae; genus Megaleporinus; species Megaleporinus macrocephalus. The sequence continues at coordinate 51,583,032 of CM038702.1, forward strand.
ACGACCACTGTTTTTAACTTGTCTGATTTTAACTGCACCTTACACTCACTGTACTGCTGCTGTCAGAACACTGTTTACATTCACTACTTGCACAAAAACATTATTGTTCACATTTGTTACTTGCATCTTGCAATTTATGGCTGCTGCTATTCCTACTTGCACATAAAAGCACATGTTTTTATTAAAAAAACAACTTTTTAAATTTTATTTACTTCTACTTACAATATATTATACTTTATATATTTTGTATATTTCATTTTGTTATCTTTATCTATTGGTGAATGTAGGGGCAGCAAAGTAAGAATTTCATTGTACAGTGTAACTGTCTGTTTCTGCTGTGCTTATGACAATAAAACTCTTGAATCTTGAATATTGAATCTTGACTGTTCTTTAATTGACTCATTTATACTACACATTCATTCTATTTTTGGTTGGCCCATCAACCCAGTCATCTACCCAATTGTCCATCTACTATATCACCACCACCACCCCCATTCTTCCATTCATCGAACTATTCTTTAACTGACATATCCATCCATACAGCCATCACGTTTGATTCTATAAAACACTGTCTAGTCAGTTACAGCTCTTGACCTTCCACAATGAGGTTGTAGGAGCTGATGTATTCGTCGTTATCCTGTGTGCAGACGATGGAATATTCTCCACTATCTTCCAATATTCTCCACTATCCTCCAATTCAGTCTTCTAGAATAAGCTCGGCGCTCTTGCCCTTCCTCATGAAGATATAGCGGGAGGTCTAAGTGAAGTCCCTTCCATCCTTTAGCCACCTGATACGAACGTCTTTGGAGCTCATCTCGGCCTCCAGCCTGGCTTTGCCTTTGCCTTTGCCTTTCTCCTTCACACGCACATTTTTCAGATGGCTCATAAACTTGAAGGGGATTCCTATGAAAAGCAAGAATACCTAACACTGTTAAAGGAACACGCCAACAAAAAAAAAAAAAAAAAAGAAAGAAACCAACACTGTATGTTGTAAACATGCTTACTTGCAACCTACGTCAGTGCCACAGTATTCTCTTAAGAGAGATTATCTTGACTAGGACATCCTCCTGTGCTGATATATCTTAAAGGTGGGAGGGACTTTTGAAAAAACTGTTGGAGAGAATGGCTTACTCAAATGAGAAACTTAACTCAGATGACAAGAAGGATGACAAGCTGAAAGCTAAACTTGGCACGGCAGCCACATGGTTATCTGGATGGCTCATTTGGCTCATTTTCTCAGGCTGAAAGGATAATGTCTTAATTATTATCCTATATAACAGCAGCTAGGCTAGCAGTCAGGATTGATTAGCACCAGATGGATTCCCAATGGTTGCATTATGTATTTGCATAATGCATTGTGTGTATTGTAGAAAGACAATGCTGCTAATTCCATTACACTGATTAAGCTGTGGGATATAAAGCTGTGCCACAGAATGTGGTACAACAAAAAGAAATAACATTTTAACAACAATTTAATTCATTTTAAGCCAAAACGTCCTTTTAATGCTTATTATGTTTTTCAATTCACAATTATATATGATTAGCATTATTATCTGCTATAGTTGTTCAAATGTATTATGTAAGCATGTGTACTTTTACAATATAGTACACTGAAGCCCTCTTACGCTCAATAAAGAGTGAAGCTGTAGCAGTCAAATCCCCGATGCTGGGAGTGTAGTCGCCTGTGTCACTCGGACGCACGTCCTTGATCTTTAAAGTGTATGTTAGGCCGTCCTCAGACACATGCGTGTCAAACTTCTCATCTCGCTTTAGCTCTTTCTCTTTAAACTTCCACACCAGAGGGGTGTCAGCCTTCTTGGAGAGACGCACCTCAAACACAGCGGTCTGTCTCTCCGTCACTCGCGAGGGCTTCAGATCTGTCAGGAACTTCAAAGGCTCATCTAGCATTGGAGAAAAAAGAGGTGAAGGGATGGAGAGATAAAAGAGGAAGAGAGCGGAAGGAAAGAGTGATGAGACACTGACACTGCTTTATCTGATGTTGTGCAGTGCGCTGTTTCTTTTTTTTTTTTGCACTCTCTGTGTTTGTCTGGGAGAGTGAACACAAAGTGTTTTGCTTTTCAATTTGAAGCAAGGCTCTCATATCTTGAAGGGTGTGAAATGATGTGCAGGGCGATACGTGCCTATGACAGTCAGCTTGGCAGACAGGATCTTGTCTCCAGCCTTTAGAGTGTATGTGCCAGAGTCAGCCAGGCACACGTTGGTGATGCACAGCATGTGCTTAGTACCCAGCTGTTTAACTTCATACTTCCCGAGAGAGTACTGAATTCGCAGCAGCTCGTTGCCCTGAATAAAAAATGGGTCCACATACGCACATACAGACCACATTAGTTTAACATTAGCTGTTTTTATTGATGTTTTCTTTTTTTTTACTGTGAAGATCATTGTTGTCACATCAAAGCCTTCCCCCTTGTTTTATAGATTATATCATAGATAATATTAAAAGACATTAATAAAATTTCTTTGCTTTTCCTATTATATACACCTAACAAAACCCGTATTACAAATTAAAGGGTGTGGGGAGGGGGGTTGGGCATCCCACATTTTGTGTGGGGGTTGCGAGATGGCTGTTGAAACATCACATAGCGTATATTATTGATAACGCATTGGTAAGAATGGCTTGTCATTGTAATCTAAAACACAATGGCCGAATGAGTGAAGATGTTTATTAGAAATGTCTGCATTATAAATAAATAATTTAATCAATCAGTCAATATTAGACTAGGGGTGTGTCTCAAAAACTAGTGAGCTGTCTAAGTAGTGAGCTGTCTAGGTAGTGAGCTGTCTAGGTAGTGAGCTGTCTAGGTAGAAAGTTGTCTTGGTAGAAAGCTGTCTAGGTAGTGAGCTGTCTAGATAGTGAGCTGTCTAGGTAGTGAGCTGTCTAGGTAGAAAGCTGTCTAGGTAGAAAGCTGTCTAGGTAGAAAGCTGTCTAGGTAGTGAGCTGTCTAGGTAGAAAGCTGTCTAGGTAGAGAGCTGTCTAGGTAGTGAGCTGTCTAGGTAGAAAGCTGTCTCGGTAGAGAGCTGTCTAGGTAGTGAGATGTCTAGGTAGTGAGCTGTCTAGGTAGTGAGCTGTCTAGGTAGAAAGCTGTCTAGGTAGTGAGCTGTCTAGGTAGTGAGATGTCTAGGTAGTGAGCTGTCTAGGTAGTGAGCTGTCTAGGTAGTGAGCTGTCTAGGTAGTGAGCTGTCTAGGTAGAAAGCTGTCTAGGTATTGAGCTGTCTAGGTAGTGAGCTGTCTAGGTAGAAAGCTGTCTAGGTAGACAGCTGTCTAGGTAGTGAGCTGTCTAGGTAGACAGCTGTCTAGGTAGTGAGCTGTCTAGGTAGAAAGCTGTCTAGGTAGTGAGCTGTCTAGGTAGTGAGATGTATAGGTAATGAGCTGTCTAGGTAGTGAGCTGTCTAGGTAGAAAACTGTCTAGGTAGAAAGCTGTCTAGGTAGTGAGCTGTCTAGGTAGTTAGCTGTCTAGGTAGTGAGCTGTCTAGATAGTGAGCTGTCTAAGTAGTGAGTTGTCTAGGTAGTGAGCTGTCTAAGTAGTGAGCTGTCTAGGTAGTGAGCTGTCTAGGTAGTGAGCTGTCTAGGTAGTGAGCTGTCTAAGAAGTGAGCTGTCTAAGAAGTGAGCTGTCTAAGTAGTGAGCTGTCTAGGTAGTGAGCTATCTAGGTAGTGAGCTGTCTAAGTAGTGAGCTGTCTAAGTAGTGAGCAAAATAAGGTACCTTAGTAGACACATGTTTAAGGTATCTAAGAATTGGGACAGCCTATATGTCGAGGGCGCATACTACGACGTAAAATGCTGCCTATGTAGGCAGCTCACTAGGTTTTGAGACACACCCTAGGTTATCTTAGATAACTTAGATAGTAATGCCCAATGTGGTAACCCAAGTGTTGTAACATTGTTAAATGTTTTTAAGTAGTTATTGAAAGAAAAGAAAGAGGCACTTACATTAATGCTCTAAACATTAAGTGTAGTTAATGCAACAGAAAGAAAGAAGCATTAAGCTGTACAGCTGTATGTGAACTCATATTCACTGTATAACTATGTGCTGATTTATGACACAACATTCATAATCAATACTCTTTCTGCTTTGTTATCATCACATTCATTTCTATTGAACTACATCCTGTGGCCAAAAGAACATCTACATCTATCACACTTATTTGACATCCCATTAGAAAACCATAGAGATCCATATGGCACCTTCTTGCAGCTATCACAGCCTCCACTCTGAAAGACTAGATTTTAAAGTACGGTATGTCCGTTGGAGCTTGTGCCGTTCCAACATATGTAAGGTCTGATGCTGAATGAGAAGGCCTGGCTCACAATAAATGCTCCAATTCATCTCAAGGGTTGAGGTCAGGACTACATACAGGCCACTTAATTTACTCCACATGTGTTTATGGACTTTACTTTATGCACTGGGACACAGCTATAGTGGAGTCGACGGTTGCCACCTAGTTTGAAGCATTAACATTACCTTTAGTGGAACTAAGGTGCCCAAACCCTGAAAAACAGCCCCAGGCCATTATCTCATGTATTCCGGCAGGTAGTGTTTGCTTGTTGGATGGAAAGAAAGTAAAGCATGATTCATCACTCCAGAGAACAAGTTTCCACTGCTCCAGAGTCTGCTTAGCATTAGGTGCAGTGATCATAGACTTATGCACAGCCACACAGGTGTTGTGCTGAGGTTGCTTCCAGAAGCAGTTTGTGAAATTTCTGTAGCACTAGATCTGCTTTGAGCAACTATAATTGCAATTATTACAAAGTCAAAGCATCTAGGAACCAGTGTTGGTCTATGGAGATTGCATGTCTATGTGCTTGATTTTATACACCTGCACCTGTAGTGGGGGTGACAAACTCCTGAACTCAGTAATAATTAGTACTGGTGTCCGCATACTTGTAATAAAATGCCTTCATACTGAATATGTACCAGAGAGGTCAACAAATCTCCATTGCTATTAATAATACTGTTGCAGTCATTTGTGAAATAAGTATTACATGTTTTTAAGGATTTAGTTTTGTAGTGATGAATGACAGGTACACAATTACCTGAAACCACAACATCTTCATATTTGGATCCTTTAGCTCCAAAGTAGCGTCAAACACTACACTGGAGTCCACCTTCGCTGTTACATCCTCTAAAGGTTTCAAAACTCGAAGCGTCTGGTGGCAGACAGAGATCAATGCAATCAGTGTGACGGCTCAATCACAGCACTCAAGCTGGACTAATGTGAGAATGAAAGGAAGTCTCTGGATTAAAGCGAGTGTGAGCTAAAACACTGTCCTGCCGCTTATGTTTGATACCCACGTCGACCTCCACTTTTTTCTGCATCTCTTTGAGCTTCCTGAGGATTCCTCTGAAGTCAGTGAAGCCATATTCAGTGCAGATGCGCTCATAGCCTTTTCTCTCAGCGCCAGACAGAATCTTCAGCATCTCCTTCTCAGTCGGAGGCTTCCTCTCCCGCTTCTCAACACTACCTAGACAAGAACTCCTCATGCAACATACGCCATATCCTCATATCCACCACGATAAAGACTTGCCAAAAAACATATGCAGTGAAACAGATGGTGGAGGGAAACGCATGCATATCTTAATTAATCGTACTGCTTTCACTGATATTGTGGACAAGCTCTGTAATGAAACTCACAAACTTAGTAGATAGATATGAAAACAACATATGGTTAGTTTATGGGTGGAGTCAGGATTAGTGTTGGGGCTCAAGCACAGGGTTGGGTTAAATTACTGGTGGTCAGATTAGCTGAAGTCTCCAAAACTGAATGTTTTTTTTATCGTTTTTTATCTTTTTCTTGAAGTCCAGTGCCGGATCTTGAAGTTATTGTAACTTAAATTTTACATACATTACAATCAGATGCAAAAGTTTGGGTGTTCAAATGGCATGCTTTGTTGTCCCAAAAAGAAAATAAGTCCTACAGAGAATTTTTAGAATTTTAGAATTTAGAACTAGAATTATCCACTTGTTTGCACACAGCAAAATTTGACCTCCGCATTTAACCCGCAGTGAACACCCACATATATACACTCTAGTGAACAGTAAGCCCACATGCCCGGAGCGGTGGGCAGCCCTATCCACGGCGCCCGGGGAGCAGTTGCGGGTTAGGTGCCTCGCTCAAGGGCACCTCAGTCGTGGCCTGCCTGTCCCAGGAGATTTAACCGGTGACCTTCTGGTCACAAGACTGGATCCCTAACCTTCAGGCCACGACTGCCCCCTAACAGGCCACGACTGCCCCTCACAGGCCACGACTGCACATTTTAACATACAATTACTTTTATTCACTTTTATTCCGTTTATTCACTGAATGTAACACATTGGGATACATAAAAAATATAACTTTAGGCTTGTGCAAAATTCATGGCACCCTGTTATATTTTAAATTGCACATATGTTTAAATTATGCATTACAATTTTAGCTTCCTCCCTGCAGAGGAACACTAAGTCAACAAAACATGTAATTTGATCAATAGTGCTTAAACAACAGTATATTCTTGAAAATGTCTCTATTTGTGAGACATTTTTTGACAAATGTCATTTTTGTTACGTTCATTCATAACAAGGGTTTGAACAGAAACTTGTCGTATGTAAACCACAAACTTACTTTCAGTAGCAACGAGTGAGGCGAGTATATAGCATCCGCATGGTCATTAGATCTAATGCATTTGTATACGTCAGCATCATCCATGGGTAGGTTTTTAATCTAAGGTAAGAAAGAAACTCCATGAAGATGTAAAACAAGGAAGGAATGGGTTCTGACTTACTGTAAATAGGCTACACAACAGTTGCATAAACTTATTATGACTACTGATATGACCCTTCATAAATGTTTATAACTGCTTTTTCCAGTAGACACTATCTTTCATACAGGCTGCTTTAGCTACTTAAATCAAAATTGGTAAATTTTACCTTTGGAGTGAATGACATCTCTTGGAATAAGCATTTCCAAAAATGTATGTAGTTATGTCAGTTGTCATAATAGGTTTATGTAGGTGTCATATAACCTTATGAACAGTGTGGAATTCCTATGTGTGACACTGACCTTTCAAAAGAAACAGAGGTAGAAGAACAGAGGCACTATGCTGCAGTACTACTAATGGCCAACAGGGAGCAGCATGATATCTAGGGATTAATTGTGCGCTGGCACCCTTTTCATCAAACAGATGGTGAAAGCAATACATATGTCAGAATGTGAATCTTAATTACTTCCTAATGACGAGTTAAGCTTCTTTAAAAGCAACAGCCTGGAAATAACATACAATACCACATCTACCTGACTGTTGGTTCGGCATGCTTCCTCCTTAAAAAACGGATGTTGACAGATTCAGACAGAAGGTACTACATCAACGACACTGACTCACTTCATTTGAGAAATGGATGTCATTTCCTACCTTTGGGAGATGCAGTTCTTAAAGGTTTATATAGTAACTAGTGAACAGAGACAAATACACTCTACACAAAAGCTCCAGGTAGAAATGCTAGAGATGAAATCTGAATGATACAGTATTAAATCAATACTTCAGACAGATATTTGAGATTGTAGTTATTGCACTCTGGAACAGCAGAACATTTAAGCGCTGGACTACTGCATTAACCATCCTTATATAAATGACCAGCATCAGTATATGTAAGATGTAAGATGTCCTCCTACCTTATGTTCTTACTGCATTAAAGGATGGCCAAATCTAATCATGACAGATTACTGAGCGGCTGTGGTCTAGTTAATTCTGAATTTCAACCTGAGTGATGGCATTACTGGGATCCTTTCTTGGAAATTATCGACCTGCAGTCAAATCACTGGATTGTGATAATGGGACTAGGAATGTTTTTGGTGGGTGTTGCGATGTGGTAGGGTAGGGTGATGTGGTGGGTTGGGCTCATGTGGGAGGGGTGGGATCCAGGTGAAAATTTAATAGTAGACAGTTGTGATAAGAAGTACCCCCATACACAGAGCAAAAGTCCCCTTTAGCAGATCATCCCAAAAAATTTTTGTAGGAAGATCCAATATTACGATTTTCATCATATAAACACAAAGTTGCTCACAAGAGTTTGCTAAGCTACTAACAAGCTACTATTAGTGTTACATGTTACACATGTTTGTATTTGCACCAATTAAATAATAATAATAATAATAATAATAATAATAATAATAATAATAATAATAATAATAATGGCATCTATAAAATTGTCACTTACATTTCAAAGTATTGCCATTTTACTTTCATTTATCATTACTTGTTTAAGTGAATTTATTAAGTGTATTATTAAATAAATGTATTGATAGAAGCCTTTCATTTATGAAATTGTTATATTTTAAAATTGACACTCTTCTGTTTAAAAGCCAATATTTACATGAGTCCATTTGGCAGACACTTTCTAATATATTACAGCAATGGCCAAATATTGCCTTAGTCTGCCACATGGAGGACATAACATTACCCACCTCAATATATCCACACACACTTGATGGTTTCTTCTGGGGAAACACACTTTAGTGTTTAGTGTTGATTTCACCATAGACTGTGCTTTACTGTTTAAATCTCCATAAATCTTCATAAATTGTCAGGATCATATTTATCGCAGCTTGGAGTAAATCTACAAAGGCTTGTTGTATCATATGTAATATAGAAGTAATACTAGAGACTAAATCTAACTGTATTCTTTTGGTTCAGTGTCAGTTATTCTGGGGGTTAGTGACCTTTATATGCATATAAACCACTTTATCTCTACATCATGTACTGCTTTCAAAAACCACATCAATGCTATACTGATATGGTTGTTTAGGCATCAAACGTTCTTCTATTCCTGTCTATGAACAGATGCATTTGAAAAACCAGAACCTCATGCAAAACCCTTTTACAGCAGGATGGTTCACTCTTGCCTCACCTTTAATACATACTGCTTATTAATGTCATAGTAGAAGGTCCTGGTGCCCTCTGTCTGTGGCCTGCTGCTTTCTCTGGCCCAGGTCACAGTTGGTTTGGGGTTTCCAGACACTTTCACTTTGAAGGCAGCTTTATCCCCTGCAAAGTAAAGAAACGTTTATTGGCCGTAGCTAGGAGGATTGAAGGTATCCTTTTTTCTTGCTAGTGGAAAAGCAGACTGGAGTTTTTTCTCTATAGCAGGATAAGCATCGGCATGTCTGAATAATCTTCTAGTGTATAATTCAGAGGCAGTCTTTCTTTAGCTCTGTCCATAAGGTTTTCTCCATTTGTATTACAGGCATGGAGTTTTTAATAATCTAAGCATTCAAGTCAGCGGCCTTGAAAAACAAGGCTTTTTTATACATTTCTCCACATATAAAATAGATAGATAGATAGATAGATAGATAGATAGATAGATAGATAGATAAAAAAAAACATCTGACAGTGTGTGGACAGAGTGAGGACAAATACGCAGTTATGCAGTCGGCAGTGCAAATATGCAATAAAAAGCAGCAGCACTGTTTATATGTATAGACTGTAAACATGACTAATGTAAAAGTCACAGTGTAATAATAGTATAGTCTTTATTATATATAGTTAACAGTATAGTCTATACAACACACATTTACACAAATACATCTGAAATATATATAGAATATTATACAGTCTGATAACTGATACAGGAGTCCAGAGTATAACACTGTCTGATAACTGATACAGGAGTCCAGAGTATAACAGTGTCTGATAACTGATACAGGAGTCCAGAGTATAACACTGTCTGATAACTGATACAGGAGTCCAGAGTATAACACTGTCTGATAACTGATACAGGAGTCCAGAGTATAACACTGTCTGATAACTGATACAGGAGTCCAGAGTATAACGGTGTCTGATAGCTGATACAGGAGTCCAGAGTATAACAGTGTCTGATAGCTGATACAGGAGTCCAGAGTATAACAATGTCTGATAGCTGATACAGGAGTCCAGAGTATAATAGTGTCTGATAACTGATGTAGGGGTCCGGAGTATAATAGTGTCTGATAACTGATGCAGGAGTCCAGAGTATAACAGTGTCTGATAGCTGATGTAGGGGTCAGGAGTATAACAGTATCTGATAACTGATATAGGGGTCTGGAGTATAACAGTATCTGCAAACTGATATAGGGGTTTGGAGTGTAACAGTATCTGATAACTGATATAGGGGTCTGGAGTATAACAGTGTCTGATAACTGATATAGGAGTTTGTAGTATAACAGTGTCTGATAGCTGATACAGAGGTCCAGAGTATAACGGTGCTTGATAGCTGATATAGGGGTCTGGAGTATTACAGTGTCTGATAGCTGATATAGGGGTCCGGAGTATTACAGTGTCTGATAACTGATATAGGGGTTTGGAGTATAACAGTGTCTGATAACTGATATAGGGGTCTGGAGTATAACAGTATCTGATAGCTGATATAGGGGTCCGGAGTATAACAGTGTCTGATAGCTGAGATAGGGGTCTGGAGTATAACAGTATCTGATAGCTGATATAGGGGTCTGGAGTATAACAGTATCTGATAGCTGATGTAGGGGTCCAGAGTATAATAGTGTCTGATAACTGATGCAGGAGTCCAGAGTATAACACTGTCTGATAACTGATACAGGAGTCCAGAGTATAACACTGTCTGATAACTGATACAGGAGTCCAGAGTATAACACTGTCTGATAACTGATACAGGAGTCCAGAGTATAACACTGTCTGATAACTGATACAGGAGTCCAGAGTATAACACTGTCTGATAACTGATACAGGAGTCCAGAGTATAACACTGTCTGATAACTGATACAGGAGTCCAGAGTATAACACTGTCTGATAACTGATACAGGAGTCCAGAGTATAACGGTGTCTGATAGCTGATACAGGAGTCCAGAGTATAACAGTGTCTGATAGCTGATGCAGGAGTCCAGAGTATAACAGTGTCTGATAACTGATGTAGGGGTCCGGAGTATAATAGTGTCTGATAACTGATGCAGGAGTCCAGAGTATAACAGTGTCTGATAACTGATACAGGAGTCCAGAGTATAACACTGTCTGATAACTGATGCAGGAGTCCAGAGTATAACACTGTCTGATAACTGATACAGGAGTCCAGAGTATAACACTGTCTGATAAATGATACAGGAGTCCAGAGTATAACGGTGTCTGATAGCTGATACAGGAGTCCAGAGTATAACAGTGTCTGATGTGTGGCTCGTTAATCACGCAGGGCCCGCGAACAATAATCGCCCCACCTGAATCCGCTCACAGACGGCAACAGCGGGGAGATAAAAACCCCAACGCCAGGACAAGAAGGGGGTGGCCGCTTTGACTAACCCTGCTCTCTGTGTTTTTTTTCTCCTTTTTCCCCATCTTTCTATTGCCGATCCGGGAGGAGACTGAACGCCGCCTTCCCCCCCCCCGACCCCCACCCCCCCCAACCGCTCTGTCTGACTCTCAGGCGGAACTCTGAGGATCGTGGCGGTTAAAGGCAAGCCGGTGCCTGGAGAACACCCCCCCCTTTTTTTCGCTGTTAGGAGACGGAGACATACCGGACACCAGGATCTCTCTCTCTCCTTCGGGGTTTTGGGGGTAAATTCTTGGGTATTTTTGCTTTTTCCCTTTTTTTTTGCTGGTCTGCCGCCCTTTGGAGGCCTTAATAAATTCCCCTACGGGGTTGTTTACGTTCACATCCGCTTGGTCTCTGTTCTTGGTCAAAGCCGCGGCCCGAAAAGGGCGACATCTGGTGGAGAATGCGGGTATTGACCTCGACAGACGACTGTAGATAAAAAAAAAAAAAAAAAAAACGGCAGTTTTTTTTGTTGGGTTTTTTTTCATTTTTTCTTTTTTTCCCTCTCTCAAATTTAATTTTGGCCCAAGGAGCAAGCATGGAACAAGTCCTACAACACCTCCTTGAATGTAACCTGAGACAGCAAGAGGTTACTCAGGAACTCACAAGAGGACTAAAGCACGTCACAGAGGACCTCCTCGCCTCGCATCGGGCCCACCCAGGAGCGGCCCCCCTTCCAGATGCTCGCAAAACGGCGCACCAAGTGCTCACTAAACTCTGCGCCGAGGATGACGTGGAAGCCTTCCTCCACACATTTGAGTGTATCGCCGAGCGGGACAGAGAGGAGTGGTCGGCCATCATCGCGCCCTTCCTCACCGGCGAGGCACAACTGGCCTATTATGCTCTTCCGCCCCCCCCAAGCCCAGGACTACGATCTACTGAAAGACGAGATCCTCGCCCGGGTTGGCCTCAGTTCTGCGGCGGCCGCTTCAGAGTTCCACCGCTGGACGTACAAACCGCATCTTCCATCCCGGCCTCAGATGACGCACTTGATGAGAACAGCTCGGAGGTGGTTGCAGCCCGACGCGTTGGGAGCCGAGGCGGTCGTCGAGCGGGTGACAATGGATCACTACCTCCGCGCCCTTCCCCTCGAGTTAAGGAAAGCGGTAGGCCTAAAGGGGGCGAGCACCGCCCGTGAGATGGTTGAGGCCACCGAAGCGGCCGAAAACGTCTTTTCGCTCTCACGTTCTGAAAAGCGAAAACCCACTTCCCCCCCGCCGGGATTTTTCACGACCCCACCAAGATGAACGGTCCTTCCGGACTGCAGAGCCCTCCCGGGAGAGAGCACCGCCCCCCTCCCCTGGGGGCCAGGATGTACCCATGCCTACCGAGCCAGACTCCTCACCCCGAGCCCCGACCGCCAAGGCCTGGCTAGGCGGCTGCTCCCTGCACCATGAGGCGCCCCGATCAGGACCGACCCGTACCTTCACCATAAATGGACGACGCCTCACCGGCACCCTCGATTCTGGGAGCACCATCACCCTCGCCAGGACCTCCGCCGTCCCATGGCTCGAACCCACCGGACTACTCCTGGATGTCTCCTGTGTCCACGGAGACGTTCGGAAGGTGCCGGCTGCACAGGTACATCTCGGTAGCCGCCATGGGAGCTGGGACTTGACCATTGGCCTCCTGCAGGACCTACCAGTCCCACTCTTGGTGGGCCGGGATTTTCCGAGGTTTGAGGAGGAGCTCCGTACGCGGCCGCTACCAGTGGGGCAACAGAAGCGTCACCGCCAGAAGCGTCCGGTTTCGACTCGCACCCCGGGATCCTGGGGTTCCTCCTTTTTGGCCCGTGCCGGGGTTGACACAGCCGACTCCGACTCTGGAGGTGAGAAAACGGGAGGGAGAATTAATCTCTTGTCCTTTTACCAACAGGTGCTGCACGAAGGGGGTTTCCACCGGGAGCAAAGAGAGGATGATCGCCTCAAACATGCCTGGGCCAATGTTAAGAGCATAGACGGGCACCCACACAGCTCCGTTCCCCTGCCCCCTACCTACTTTATGGTGAAAAATAACCTCCTTTACCAGCACACCCATCTTTCGGGGAGCCCCGCCGAACAGCTGCTAATTCCCCGATCTCGAAACGATGCCGTAATGCATCTGGCCCACCACCACCCACTAAGTGGTCACCTTGCCTCTGATGCAACCCTAAACCGCCTGCTTCCCCGATTCTTCTGGCTGGGTATCCGGGCAGAAGTGAAAAACTTCTGTATGCGCTGCCCAACATGCCAGCTCCATTCACCTAAACGACCTCCCCCAGCGCCCCTGATTCCCCTACCCATAATTGGTGTGCCCTTCGAGAGGCTCGGGATGGACTTAGTCGGGCCCCTCCCTAAATCCTCCCGGGGACACGAATATATACTGGTTCTGGTTGACTACGCTACCCGTTATCCGGAGGCGATCCCCCTGAGGAAGGCGACCTCGCAAGCTGTGGCCAAAGAGTTAGTTCTCCTCTTTTCGCGGGTGGGCATCCCAAAGGAGATCCTCACGGACCAAGGAACTCCCTTTGTTTCACGCCTAATGTCCGATCTGTGCAAACTTTTAAAAATCCACCACTTACGGACCTCCGTCTACCACCCTCAGACAGACGGCCTCACAGAGCGTTTTAACCAAACGCTAAAAAGGATGTTAAAAAAAACTGTGGATCAAGACGGACGCGACTGGGATCTGCTCCTCCCCCATGTCCTGTTTGCGGTGCGGGAAATCCCCCAGGCCTCCACTGGGTTTTCTCCATTCGAGCTCCTTTATGCGCATAGGCCCCGGGGCCTGCTAGATATAGTAAAGGAGGCTTGGGAAGAACAACCATCACCCCATCGGTCTGTCATAGAGCATGTACAGCAGATGCAACACCGCATCGACCAGGTACTCCCCATCGTCCGGGAGCACATGCTAGACGCCCAACGAGCCCAGCAGCGAGTCTACAACCGGCCGGCCCAACCCCGTGAGTTCCGGCCAGGAGACAGAGTCATGCTGCTTGTACCCACCACCACCTGCAAGTTCCTCGCTTCCTGGCAGGGACCGTTCACCATCAAGGAGAAGGTGGGTGAGGTGAACTACAAGCTCAAGCAGCCTGGTAAGAGAAAACCTGAACAGTTATACCATGTAAATCTGCTGAAAAATTGGCTGGAGCCTGTCCCTCTGCTCTCTGCTCTAGCCCAGGTCTCCTCCCCGCCTCATACGGTACCCCAGGGCGAGGACCTATCCCCGGAACAGCATAACCAGCTGGAAGCCACAGTCCATCGATTCCTAGACGTTTTCTCCAGCCAGCCAGGCCGAACTCATGTGGTACAACACCACCTCCGCACCCCACCCCATGTGGTGGTGCGACAGCGACCGTACCGCCTCCCTGAAGCACGAAGGCAGGTTGTCAAGGAAGAAATCGACAGAATGCTCCAGTTGGGAGTCATAGAACCCTCCGCTAGTCCCTGGTCCAGCCCCATCGTCTTAGTGCCAAAGCCGGATGGGAGCTGGAGGTTTTGCAATGACTTCCGGAAGCTCAATGCCGTAACAGACTTTGACTCATACCCTCTGCCCCTGGTAGATGAGCTCATTGACCGACTGGGTTCATATCCACCCTGGACCTCACAAAAGGCTATTGGCAGGTCATGCTCGCCCCTGAGGCCCGCGAGAAGACTGCTTTCTCCACTCCCTCTGGGCACTGGCATTACACGGTTCTTCCGTTCGGCCTCCATGGAGCACCCGCCACCTTCCAGCGACTGATGGACATTGTTCTTAGACCCCATCGCAAGTATGCAGCCTCATACCTGGATGACGTCATCATCTATTCCGAGACGTGGGCTGAACATGTACTCCATCTGGAAAAGGTTCTGTCCGAGCTCCGTGGGGCGGGACTCACGGCTAACCCCGCCAAATGTAACCTCGGGCTCACAGAAGCCCACTACTTAGGATACCGCATAGGACGGGGCCTACTCCAGCCACAAGAAAAGAAAATAGCAGCTATCTTGCACTGGCCACGGCCGCGGACGAAGAAGGAAGTACGGGCCTTCATGGGGTTGGCGGGATATTACAGAAGGTTTGTTCCCAACTTTTCCTCTCTGGCCTCCCCTCTCTCAGACCTCACCAAGAAAAACCAGCCGGAGCGGCTGACCTGGACAGCTGCCGCGGAAGAGGCATTTGTGGCACTCAAGACCCACCTTACTTCCTCCCCTGTGTTGAAAAACCCGGACTTTGGCCTCCCTTTCATCGTCCAGACGGACGCCTCGGAAACGGGCCTAGGGGCAGTCCTTACCCAGATTTTCGACGGGGAAGAACACCCAGTCCTGTTCATCAGCCGGAAACTCTCCGCCGCAGAACGCCGCTATGCTGCCCTGGAAAGAGAAGCCTTGGCGATCAAATGGGCCGTGGAGGAGCTCAAGTTCTACTTGACAGGTCGGCATTTCACGCTGGTTACTGATCATGCTCCTCTGCAATGGCTAGCCAAGGCTAAGGACACCAACCCCCGGATAACACGCTGGTTTCTCTCGCTCCAGGGTTTCTCGTTCCAGGTGCAGCATAGACCTGGGCGCCTGAACGCCAATGCGGACGCACTCTCACGTCTCCCCGACAGCGACCATGCCTTCTCGGGTAGCCCTGGGAGGTCTCTAAGGGGGGGAGACTGTGGCCGACCCTGTGCCACCCAGCGCCGGCCAGGCAGGACGCACGTTCCCTCCCAGGACAACAGAGGTGTTTCAGGCGTGGAAGCCACGTGTTGGTTCAGCACCAAGGTTGTGGACAGCCGAAGCCTGCACGTGGCCAGGGGGCTGGGCTCGTTAATCACGCAGGGCCCACGAACAATAATCGCCCCACCTGAATCCGCTCACAGACGGCAACAGCGGGGAGATAAAAACCCCAACGCCAGGACAAGAAGGGGGTGGTTGGGACGAATGCGGCCGCTTTGACTAACCCTGCTCTCTGTGTTTTTTTTCTCCTTTTTCCCCCTCTTTCTATTGCCGATCGGGGAGGAGACTGAACGCCGCCCCCCCCCCCCCCCATCACCCCCCCCCCCAGCTCTCTCTGACTCTCAGGCGGAACTCTGAGGATCGTGCCAGTTAAAGGCAAGCCGGCGCCTGGAGAACACCCCCCCCCCCTTTTTTTTCGCTGTTAGGAGACGGAGACATACCGGACACCAGGATCTCTCTCTTTCCTTCGGGGTTTTGGGGGTAAATTCTTGGGTATTTTTGCTTTTTCCCTTTTTTTTGCTGGTCTGCCGCCCTTTGGAGGCCTTAATAAATTCCCCTACGGGGTTGTTTACGTTCACATCCGCTTGGTCTCTGTTCTTGGTCAAAGCCGCGGCCCGAAAAGGGCGACAATACATTTAACTTACGGTACATGTCTGTAATAAGGGGACACACATGTGTTTAATTGCTTTTTCAAGTGAAAATAAGTTAACACATCTTACAAAGGTAACACACTTTAGCACAATTTAATACCCAATCATTTAACCAAATTCCCCAAATTTTACATATTAGGGGACATCGTGCAACATATTTACGTTCACTTAAATCCACAGAACTTCTTTGCATAAAACTGTAGCTATAAATGTCATTCCACCCAAATGAAGTTATACTGAGGTTGGGATGTTCGGCTATCTCACCTACTTGAGCTGTAGCAGAGCGAGGTCTGTCCTCAAAATGAGGGAGACACTCTCCTGCAGGGATCTCAACGCTCTTCTGCACCTGACAGAATGACTCCTTCGCACCTGAGATCTTGCGCTACTCTCCTGAAGACTCGATGAGATGCAAGCATACAGGTCATATACAGCCAGAGCTGGGCAGGAAAATCATGAATAGTAAGAAAGACTATGCAAAAATCTGAAATTGACTGAACACCGAATACACTGTCCTGTATGAGTTCATTTGGAAAACCATTTGAAATGCAGGTTGATCAGGCACATGAGAAAACTCTGCTGTTGTTATTTTTACTTCATCCACATTGTTCCTGACTGTTTTGTAAAAAAAATCATTCACATCAGGGGAAACATTTGTATTCCTTCCATCACATGGTTCTGTCCACTGCTGCTCCCTCAATCCCCTGAGCTGGACTGCCTGTCTCATTAACTGAGCAAAATTGGGACTCTTCTTGGTAAACGCACCAGAAGACTCTCAGAAAAGCTATGTAATCATGTCATTTGTGTTTTTGTAAGTTGGCAGAAGTCAGACGTGGGACAGTTCGAGCTTATAGGAAACACACTATTACAGTAAACCTGTGTCTATTTCATTTAATCACATTTAACTGAATGAATAACAATCAGAAAATGAGCTGGCTTAATATTTTTAAATAGAAGTGCTTTTGAACAGTCAGCAGTAAAGCTGATTCTATATTTTCGTGTGGTAATGTGGTAGTAAGTGGTCAGAAGATTGAGACAGATGGCCATGGGGTGAAAATTGAGGCTCAAAAGGCAGGTAAGTTTCCCAAACACAAACGAAAGACTGATACAAAACATAAACCACATGATTAATACAGAATATACAGCTATGTTCACTTTAACACCGACAGGAGCTTTGGTGGGATATCCGCCTAATACTATCCACAGTGAACGTTCACCTCCTCAGTGGTAATACTCAGTCAAATGCTACCATAAAGCTAGACTCTCCTGCAGTCTCTCACGCACAGACTGTACCAGTGTGTTCCCTAACACTGTGCTCACCCGCCGTTTTATACAGTTTTATAAGCCCTCCCTGGACTAGACCAATCCGTACTAGCAGGTGCACAGCAAAAGTATCCAAATCATTGAATGCAATATTTACTTATATTAACACAGGCATGCATGCATTCCTAGATGTTTAAACAGCTATGTACAACAATACAATGTTAGATGTTTTCAACATTGTTTCTGTTTCTTCTGCCCACAGATACCCCCATGTCCCAGGACAACCTTTGGTCTTTATCTAAACCTTAAGTGTCTGGGTGGCTTGTGTGTCACCATTTCCTTAGGAACAAGGTAAATACTGTGTACATTGCCTTAATAATGTCTATATTGTCTGTAGCTGAAGGATTTTGGATGGCTGGTGATGTGTCCAGGGCTCTGACATCATCCCACTTTTTTGTAATTTAGTATTTAGGTATTATAAAAGTATTTGTCTAAATATTTAAACACTATACTGAATACTGCCTTCTCCAAACTTGGGCTGAAAACAGATGTATGCAAAGGTTTGAACACACCCCCAGTCAAATAAATTAGTGAAACAAATTTAAATCTTAACATCCTCAACATAAATATGACATTTCAGCAAAATTAAATGCACAATTTTTATTTATTTGCTGAGTTTAACACATTGGGTAGAAATATAAAATATAATGTCCAGTGTGTCGAAGTTGTTGGACAGGCCACATTTTATGTGGTATTTTTTTCTATCCAGTATATAAACTGTAGCAAATAAACAGTATTTGTGCTGTAAATTTGGAGCCCAAACTCCTGCATATAACTGTATGTCTGTAATAATGTATGTTTTCCCAAAAGCTGTTACATCTAAATTCCATAGTGCAGTGCAGACGCACGGACTCTTGCCCACACAGACTTAAACCAGCATCATTTTCATTCCAATTGTGAACAGTTTGTGAACACAAGTATTTCATTCCAGTTTTTCATTACATATTTCATTCCAAACTGCCTGTCTGTGAGTTCTATCTGATTATAATTATTCCACTCAATCCATCATCCCCATGCAGAAGAGGCAGGCTTAACCAAATCAGAGCCGGCTGAACATCTGCCAGGTTTGTTGTGAAAAAAGAGTAACAATTTGGAAAAACAACAAAACGTCACTTGCTCTCATATGGCACAAAATCATAAGAGCTCCTGGCAGGAGCCGCTGCCGCTGGCAGGCCAGGTTTTGGTTCAGAAACAGCAGAAGCTTTCAAGATCTCATCTATTACAGATATTCCCCTGCTTGAAATATTGTCTGAAATCAATAATGTTTGACTATTTACACAAGGCTGGTTTCAAACTGTTCTACTGTTGTTTTTCTCACAGCCTTTTGCCGCACGTATATATTTCTGCTGCAGTTAAAGTAAATAAAAAAAAATTTTGACAGCTGATTTTCAGTTCTATTTGGTTAACAAATGATCTGATGCTGATAGCTGACACCAACACATTTATATCTGTCTACAGCATTATACACTGAAGGTATAATGAATGTTTCAGCTTGATCTTCTTTTTGAATGTGGCCCAGTACTGGGCAGCCATTCAGAACACAGCTCATTTACATACATCAGCCTGTTTAATTCTAAGGACTATAGAGACGTTCAACAAAATCCATGTAAAAATCCTTAAAGAACACTTAAAGGCATAGTTTGGCTAAAAATAATTATTTTTACATGTTCCTGGATTTCTGGCACCAGACCAACTGGAACATCACCAGGATTCAAATTCACGATCTCGGTAGTTAGACAGCTGTGTCACTCAGGAGCCACAAAGTTATTTAAATTTCTGCGTCCAAGAAAGAACGTAAAGGTGAATTTAACTTGTGAATTTAAACCTGTGCTTAAGTAGTTTCTCAAGCTGACACAGAGAGCATTGTCAGTGCTAAGATAAAGAACAGTTACCTATGGCCCATCTGTTAAAGGGCCTGGTCAACATCAATCTCCCTTTATTTAAACTCGAAGTGCACTTTGGACAACCCTCATTTGTAATATAGCCAATCATTGGAACAGAGAACAAAGGATTGAAAGGAGTACATCTGAGTAAAAAGGTAAAACAAAGAAGCATATCAAACCAAAAAGACCAAAAAATGTAAATTAGAAAGAAGGACCAAACAGATCAAATAAAGCTTCATAGAAGATGCTGCGTTTGTTGTGCTGGTAAGAATATATCGCAGCAGCACTGCTGGGGTTTTTGAAACAATGTGCAAAGTGAATATTGATAGTTGAAAGAGCCGAACAGAGAAATGCACAGTTGTCAAGGCCCATGTGGGATTTTTCTACCATTCCCTTCTTTCTGATCTTTAGATTGCTTTTAACCTACGTTCAGGCGAGGTCCTCTTTTCATAAGGCTTCAAAGAGAATAGCAGCTAGAACACAAATAATGTGCCTTTTTTACCCTGTCTTGTAAGAGGATTTCTGCTATTCAATAGCTGCTAACGTTGCTATGAACATGAGTCATTCCATGGGCTTGACCCTGTCCGGCTATCTCATTCTCATCAGGCAGTGAAAAGCTTTCTGAGCAGCCAATGGACAAATAACCAATTGTGGAAGACAGCCTCATCTGTCTTTTGAACAGTGGCTCAATCCTGCTTTGCTGCACACAGGTTTGGCTTCACTCCCCCCAGCATGAGACGGTGTTGTTATAGAGAGAGAGAGAAAGAAAAGAGAGAGAGAGAGAGAAAGAGAGAGAGAGAGAGAGAGCAAAAACTCCAGACTTGTGAGCTTTAACTAATGATTATACAACCACCAGCATCTTCATTAAAACCACAAGGTTTCTACACTCAATGTCCATTTCCTCAGCTTTACTGGCCGTATAGGAGCAGTTTGTAGTTCTACAATTACAGACTGGAGTCCATCTGCTTCTCTGTATACTTTGTTATCCCCCTTTCACCCTGTTCATCAGAGGTCAGGACCTCCACAAGACCACCACAGACCAGGTATTGTCTGGGTGATGGTTCATTCTCAGCACTGCTGTGACACTGACTCGGTGGTGGTGTGTTACTGTGTGTTGTGCTGGTATGAGGGAATCAGACACAACAGCACTGCACCTCAGTGTCACTGCTGGACTGACAATAGTCCACCAACCAGCAACATCCAGCCAACAGTGTCCTGTGGGCAGCATCCATTAACAAGAGATGAAGGACTAGAGGATGACCAACGCAAACTGTGTAGCAATGGGCAAGCTATCGTCTTTAACTATACATCTACAAGGTGGACCAACAAGGTAGGAGTGTCAAATAGAGTGGACAGTGAGTGGACACAGTGTTTAAAAACTCCAGCAGCACTGCTATGTCTGATCCACTTGTGCCTGCACCAAGACAGTATAACTACTAACATATTAGAGACATTGCAGCACTGAGAATGCAATTCAACACTCAAATGATACCTGCCCTGTGGTGGTCCTGTGGGGGCCTAGCCACTGAAAACCAGGATAAAACATGGTTAACAAAGTCTACAGAGAAGCAAAGGGACTACAGTCTGTAATTGCAGAGCTACAAAGTGCTCCTATATGATCAGTAAAGCTGAGCAAATGAACAATGAGTGTAGAAACAAGGACGTGCCTTTAATTAAATGGCCAGTCGGTGTTAGAAAGAAACGTTGAGTTATTTAGCCTGAAGAGATGAACAGGTCCTTCAAGCATTCAGAAACAACATCTGCATAATCAGAGAGGGCCAGGAGTGATGCTGAGAAGTTGCAGAACGCTCTTGTTTGTTTGTATAGTCACATGCCATGCTGGCAGTGAATGAAAGGATCAGAAATAACACATCTTGTTTATTGTTTGTTCCTTTTGTGCAATAAGCACAGTTAATTACCCATGAGCTAATTACCCCTTGGAGGCGAGCCAAATGTTTTTCCATGCTTCTGTTCGCCCGTTGAGTGTGGTCACAAAAGGTCCACAGCATAACATTCAGAAGTATTAATGTTTGTATTAATCAGCCGGAGGATTAAGGCTAATCTCACAATTCATACAAGCATATCAAAGTATAAATAGTTATGTTTTAATTCAGCAAACAAATCAAATCACAGACCACACAAACCATTTATCACACATATATATTTACACATACACTGCTCGGACAAACAAAAGTCACACACTCTAATATTTTCTTCTGACAACCTTATGCAACATCATGAAATTAATTTCCGTTTGTATTTTTTTTCACTCAGGGTAATGTACTGACAACACAGGAGTCAAACCATTCCTTCTCCAGCACACCCCAAAGACCCTTCATGGGTGTGGTCTCAGATCACAACCATCCAACCATATTTCTTCTGTGAAGTTGGTGGTTCAACACTGTGCTTTCAGGTTTCATTTATGCATTGTGCGGTTCTCCACCCAATTCCAGTCATCTGCCTGACGCAGGTCAATTATGTGGCCTTCCTGAAACACAGTACCATTTTTTTCACAACCACAGAATACATCTTCCCACATGGTTGTTTAAGAAATGAGAAGCTACTCACTGCATCAGTTTAAAGTTTAAAATGTTGCCACTTCAAACATATTAATCACCACAGTAATTATCCAACCAAAAGCCATTAAGCACGGGGAGAACATGTAAACCCCACACAGAGTGGCCCGGACCAGGAATCGAACATCGTCTTGCTGTGAAGCGAAAGTGATAGCCACTACACCACCGTGCACCCCTTGGTCAGATATCAATGATTATATAACTTTCAATTACTGTTTGTGAATATTGTTGCTTCCTTGGGTCAGTAAATTTTATTCCTGTTAATAATATTTTTGTGTGTTTTAATAATTACACTTAAAGCATAAGATATCAATACTTGTAAGTGCAAGTGTACTTGCATGTGTAATCGTACTTTGTTTATACAGTGTTGTTTTTTTATTGCTGCATGAAGGATTTAGCCTCCAGATGCTGTCCCCTGATTTTAATGAATGGTTCTTTAAAGTATAAAGTATCTCAGTGTGATATAAGGTTCAATTAAAGTTTCATATAGCCATTTGTTATATACATATAACAGGAACCTTTATTTTTAAGATGTCACACCTTTGCAGGACAGCATGCAATAGAGTTACCCTGCCTGTCTGTCTGAGAGCTTTTTCACTCAGTTTTGGTGAGATCACACAGGTCTTTTGTCTCCCGGTTGCTAGTTGTTAGTGTGACAGTAGAAGGTTTTGTTGTTTCTCCTGCCAACTACTCAGTTCTGATCTCACTTCAGCCCAGCTCACCGTAGCTACTGGAAAAATACGGCTGGGTGTAGAAGAGTGCAGTCTTAGCCATTACAGCATCCCCCTGTGTAAGATTGACATTCTCTGACGCATCTCACCTCTTTACCAATTCCTCCCTACAGACTTAAGCAGAGAGAGGATATTTCAGGACAGTTACCAACCAAGCCACAAATGTGTTTCCTACAGCGGTGCTTGAACGTTTGGGAAAGCTTTAGAATTGTATATATTTCTGCAAAAAATATGACCTAAACATAATAAGGTTTTTATACTAGTCCTAAAAGTAAATGAGGAGAACCCAGTTAAACACATGAAACAAAATACATGGCTGGTTATTTATTGATCCAATATTACATATTTGTGAGTGGTAAACATATGCAAACCCAATTGTTAGTAGCCAATAGCATGACAATGAAGTTTATATGGCCACTCTGATGTAGCTGAAAAACAAGCATCTAAAAAGAAACATGATGTCAGGGGAAATTAAAATACTGTATTAAAGCATAATAATCTGTCCTATCATGATGGTGGCAGTATCATGGTTTTGATTCATACACCATGATAGCTTGCCATAATGGGCAAAACAATGGATTTTGAATTACAACAGCAGATTCTCAATAAAACTAAATCCCAGGAGAACCTGGTTCATGCAGCTATTCTACAAAAGAAGGGTTAAAGAAAAATTAAGCTAATATTTTAGAAGGCCTGACCTTAATCCTGTGGAAATGTAAAAGAATCTGAGGTGAGCGGTAAGAAAAACAAATAAACATCTGCAAGTTGAGGCTGTTCTTTACAGAGAAATAGGCTATGGCTACACATGGGGCTCACACCAGACACTGAAAGCAAAAGCTCATATGATTTTGCCACTTGCAAATATGAAATATTGATAATTTTTCTCACTAAATAAATGAACAAGTATAATGTTTATTCGTCCAAGTGAGTTCTCTTTATCTATTTTTAAGACTTCTGATATTATTTTGGGTCATATTTAGGCAGAAACATCTAAAACTGGAAACATTCACAGCCTTTCAAGCATTACTCTATCTTAATATCTTCACAGACAGATTTCTTAGCAAATAACTATGTATGTCCCTTATTGCTTAATACTCCATTCCTATAGAGAGGATAGCCCTGCTATAAGCATGCATATAGATATGTAGAGGCTGTATGTTCATCTTCAATTCAAATCCTCACAGTCATAACTACAAAACAGGATCAATTCAATCCATTTATTTAGCAAAATCATTTTATTTACTAGTGGTGTAAAACTGTGACCTCACATAAATTTTGTTTAATTATGATTCTTTAAAATATGACTAATCATATTTGACCACAGTTTGACTGGATTCAAATGTGATTGGAGGAACTATTTATAGCTAAATGACTTGTCAGGCTTTTTGGAGCATTAGTTGCATTTTAAATTCTTTTTTTGCATTAATGCAAAAAAAAAAAAAAAAAAAAAAAAATATATATATATATATATATATATATATATATCATATATTTTGTTTTGAGAATCATTATAATGGATTCATAACTGAATAATAATAAAGGATTAAATAATATGTCATCAGGGACAGGTATCAAACACAATTCTAAATAACATAAAGATATGTGGGTAAGATATGAGTCACTGGAGTAAATCAGTAAGGCAGCTGTGACACTAATTTCCCCCCAAACAAATCCTCTTAAAAGCTCACAGTTCTCATAGTGTAGAGATCCCCAGCTTTAATAACACTTCAGCGGCAGCTTTATTTAGACAGTCAATTAGAGGCATGGCCTGTGCTGAGTGCCATGCAATCCAGAGGCAGCCTGGTATTCTGCAGTTTCTCCAAGGAACTGCAGTGTTTGCAAAGATGACAGAGTTATGGGCGGGGCACGGAGGCCGAGGGCATTTTAGATGTCTCTGACCTCCCCATATGTCTCGAGGGTAGCCAGAGTCTTTGGTTCTCAGACCATGTTTGGAGAGGAAGGTGAAAGAGTGTTTCTTAGATGAGTGTGCAGCTATTAAAACCGCACAGTCACAGCACAGTTCTAAAGTGTTCATAAGTAGTACATCCATCCTGCCATACCAACCAGACCAGCATAGATATCTTCTACATATTCAAGAGGAAGAATCTGTCTCTGACAGAGAGCACGAAGGACAGAGGTTATACAAGGGCAAACCAACAACATACACACACACAGACACTCCGGTGCTGCACACACATCCAACAGACACTGGATGGTCTACGCACACTGCCGCAAGCAGCAACAAACAGAATGAATGCAGAATAAGATACCATTGTTTTATTTATGGACTGTCATGTTGATAGAATTGGTAGAATTGAATAAAAGTTTTATCTCTGGGTTATAGGGATGATAGGGACTATGGTTATATGATTGTATTTAGCATAAGGGTGGACTGAAGTCATATGAATTGGACAGTCAGACTCGAGATGCAAAATTAATAATACTTACAGAAGATTTTAAAAAGTCTTCACCAAGGATACAAAAAAGGAACCAGTCCTTATTATTCTCCCATACATTATTAACATACGGTCACTGAAAGGGTACATTACTGTGACCATCATTGTTGGTTGAAATGTTAAATGGCCTTAAATTTGCTGTGTTTTTTAGAACTCGAGGAATAAGTCTTGGGATTTGACTTAAGACTCAACAGTACTGACTTGCAACTTGACACCTACTTGTTACTTAGTGACTTGTTCTCACCTCTGCTATTTACTGTAGTTCAATACAAGACATGTATTCAATATCCAGCCAAGTAAGTTCAAGTCATTGAATTTTATCATCAGAAAAAAGCCAGAAACTACATTTTCAATAATAAAACACACACAAGCCTTAAAAACAGCGTCCTTTTTCTAATAACTCTGCAGGAATATTTTTCCATATTTTCAGTGTAAAACTCTTAAACTTTAGTCGCATTTTCTGCTTCTCATGCTCCAAAAAATGCTAATACATCCAGTGATTCTGAGGGCTGGACTCTGGGGTGGTCATTTCATTGTTCTGAAAACACTAGCAGCTACTTTGTTTGATTTGCAAATGTACTTTTTTTATCTATTTGCTTTTCTCTGTAACAGTTTCTTGACCTTTTGGATAGTGTGAGTTTTCTCCTCACAGTGGAAGAATGGAAACCCCTCAGGACTGTTGCAGATCTGAAGCAGGAGTGGAGCCTCATCTCTCACAGAGATGAACGTTTTAAGTCCTGTTTGTCTGATAGTTACAGTTTTGGTGGTCTACCTTGCATGGTTGCATGGTTTGCTGCATGGTTGTTAGTCTTGTTTTCTGTATCTTGGTTAACTTGTATTTAAAGTACAGTATTAAAGTAGTAAAGTAGCACAGTACTGTACGTGCATGTGTGCATATCATTCCGATAGCTATACTATGACTATACTTTTACTTATGTTTAAGAAAATTAGGTGAGCCGAATCATGAAACAGCATGAAACAGATCAGTCATTGAAAAGCATCTATGTCTGAAAACCACAGACTATCCTGAACTGGTGGAAACAACTGTGCATCTTCTGATTTGTTTCTTCTTCCATTTCTGCTAAAGCTAAAGCTAAAGCTCAAGAAAATCATGGTTTGGAGAGTTAATGGATTAGGCTTAGTGAAATGAGTCACCCTGTAGGGGTAGTGGTCTGGTAAGCTGCACATGTTGGTGTGAGAGAGAGAGAGAGAGAAAAAGAAAGAGCTACTGAGACTTCAGGTTCAGCCCGGCATGGATGAAAAGGCCAGCCCTATAATCCACTTGACATTTCAGCAGAGGTTGGGCAGATTACTGTAATGTCACACCTGCTTTGGAGGGCGAAACAAAGGGAAACGGATTTCCCTTGAGCGTAGTGGATGTCTTTCATGACCAAAAAAAAAAGAGCATGTAGCTTCGGTCTAAGTGTAACAATGAAATATCACCCGTGCCACAGAAATAGACTCGACCTTGCTCTGAACACCCCTCAAACACTCTTTCTCTTTTTCTGCCATCTCTCAGCTTCAACTGTGCTCCAGAGTCATAATAGCCATAATGCAGATGACGGCTAGACATGCCATCAACCAGCGCCCCCAAAGACCCTCAAAGAACCCTGACCCCAACATTCCTTGACTCTTCACATAGAGCATGCTCATCTCACACCTCTCAGCTATCGTGCTAGCAACGCTTGTCGCTGCTGGTGATGAACAAAATGGGATATGAGGTGAAATGACAACCATGCGGCATGTATGACGCATTCTAACCTACGGCACTGCTGGCAAAGCTCTTCACATCCCTCATTAAGAGCTTAGTAAATACTGAGCCATATACCTGCCAGTAATACACAGTTTATAATCCACAGGCTCAGAGTATGGATCAGACTCTCTGCCAACAACAAGCACAGTCTGCTCAGTCTAATAGATACAGTGCCGAATGATGGGGGTCTTGGTAGTATCTAAGCTACACATCTGGGAGCAAGTCATTGTGCCAATCAAGACAAGCTAGTCCTAAATCAAGCCGCAAGTGAAGACAGCCTTGTCATTATAGTTTAGTCCCAAGTCAAATCAGGCTATTCCCAAATCAAGTCATAGGTCAAGAATGGCAGGTATCAAGTCAAGTCTCAAGTCATGTCCAAGATCAAGACAGACTAGTCGTGAGTCAAGATAGGCTGGTGTTACATTAGATTCCAAGTAAAGGTAGGCTAGTCCCATGTGAGGTCTAAAGTCAAGATAGGCTAGTCCCAGATCAAATCACAAGTAAACACATGTTAGACCCAAGTCCCAGGTATAGACAGGCAAGTTTCAACTCTAATTCCATGTTGTTACAGGTCAGATCAAAGTCAAATTACAAATCAAGACAGACTAGTCATAAATCAATCTGCAGGTGAAGACAGGCTTGATAGTTTGGTAGTTTAGCCCCAAATGAAGACCCAAGTCAAAATAGGTTAGTACTAATTCAAGTCATATGTCAAGAATGGCTAGCCTCATGTCTAGTCCCAAGTTAGGTCCAAATTCAAGATAGCCCTGAATCAAATCACAATCGATGCATGTTTGTCCCAAGAAGTAAATCCAGTCACAGGCTTAAATCAAGTTGCTAATAAATCAGGAACAACCACTCTCAAGTTATTCTCAATGTTCCATGTCAAGTCAATACAAGCTAGTTCTGAGTCCAATCATAAGTAAAGACAGGCTAGTCGCAAAGTCAATTCATTGAACGATGAAAGGTGTTTGTTAGCTAATAAATAACTGTAGCTTGCAACATCAAATTAATTTTCACTGCAGTTCTGAAAATGGTTACACCAAAAATGAAATCTTGTACTTAAAAAAATATATGTGGACCGTTTTAAGAAATATAACTGCATGCCTCTCCAAGTTTGTTCCATCCTAAGACATAAAGCCTTTGGATTACAGGTTCAGGCTGTGATAGAGTAAAACAAATGACTTAACTACACTATTAGGATTTTTTATTTCTTAGTATATTGTTTACGAGTGCTCTGTGCTTTGTGCAGAATCAGTTAGCAGAACAAATATCAACAAACTCATTTATCTAGCTGTTCTGCATAAAGCTGCATGCGGTTAGTTATTTTTTTGGGCATGAGAGCATTTATTTATTTATTTATTTAAAATTTCATTTAAAGATCTTTCGTCAGTGTTCTTGCTTCCTGCTAATTGGTGTGATTTTAATTTGCAGGATTACACAGTGGGACACATCGGAGACAATGATTATTAGTGTAAATACATAATGACTATTATTTATATCACGTTTCCACTAAGCCTGGACTCACTGTTACATGCAAGACGAAGCAAAGCTTCAGGCAGGAGTTCCAGCACATTTTATGTACATCACTGTATTCACTCCAAGCTGGAACTGTCTGCAGATCATTACTGACCGACAGAACCAGGCTGGCTGCATGCATGGTCCATACTGAAAGCTACATGGAGCCTTTCCATGTCCATGTCTGCCAGCGTATATCCTGACACTAGAGTAAACTAGAGTAAGCCAGAAAAGGGTTTAAACTCCAGCTTCCAATATAAAACGACATTGTGTAATCCCAGGATCCATCAAATAAACAGTGGCATGACAGGCCTGGGTGTACAGAGGCCTTTAAGTACAAAGTAACTCTGTCACATTGTAGAACGTTTAATTTTTTTTTAGAAAGAACAGAAAGCTCCCCAAAACTATTTGCTTCCTTTCCATAATCTCAATCTCAATAATCCCAATGCAGAAATGATTTTATAATAGCTGCTGTCTTCTTTAAAGAGAACCCTGACTGGTAAAACAGACTACTAGGCTCCAGTATGGTGTACATGTCCGATACAATTTGAATATGTTAACCAAGCAAAATAGTGTATCTATTATTAAAAATAGACTAAATATTTTTTTTGTTTCTCTTGTCCATTGAGTGAGGAACAGAGAGCTAAATATTTAATTTAACTCTGATATGTATAAATACATCTCATATATACTCTAACATATCTATATGTAATAGCGCAACATAACTCATCAGGAAAAAACAAATTACTTACTTTCTGTAGGACTACAGTCCACTGCAACCACATGACATCACCCCAGTGTGACAAAGTTGGCCTGCTAGTAAGGAAAGTTTGCAGATTTGTATTGTAATAAACACAACATTCCCATTTGGTTTATGTGGCATACATTATTATTATTGGACATGCACACTGTTTAAAGCATATAAGCACATAACACCAACCTGCACAGAGGTGCTCAGTGCAGATCCAGTATCCTCAGTATATATTAAAGTCACGTGCTGTTTCTTCCATCATCGTTACTATATGGCTTTGGTCATGAGTCATTTTGCAGCAGGCAAAGCTGCTATTACTGTCAGAGTTAATGCAGCCTGTATTAAATACAGGCAGAAGAAAATCACAGGCTTTGGCTAACAGCGGTTGCCTTTAAGGCACTGGACCGCAACTTGCAGCGTAAATTCTCCTCAGCCAATAAAGAGGGGTGGCTTGCCCCCACCCGTATTCCAACGAGCCCCGCCTGCTACGCTGGGATTGGCTGCTTGTAACCCATTTCCTGCGCTACGATTGGTTTATCTATAGAACATGCTATTGGCCCGTCTGTGGGCTGTTTTGTCTGTGCTTGTGACCAATCACGACACAGGAGGCGTGGCCTGTCGGAATCCCGTAGGGGAGAACATATATTACCTTTACGCCACATACAAGAGCGAAGAGTTGTACACTCAGATAATGTATCCTTAACGAGAAACAATACAGCATATCCAAACACTGGCAGAAGTGTCTATAAAAATAAAGAATATAGAACATATCCACGGTTTAACTGCGGATGATTGAATCGTGGCCCAAATGACACTACGTTTCAGTGGACTGCTTGTCAAACTAGCCCAATATAGCGCAGGTGCACGGACACTTCAGCCAATCGTGGCAGGAGCGGGGCTGCTGATAGCCAATCACAGCGCAGGAGGCGGGGATTTCCAGAGAACGGGTGGGAGAAAACAACAACAACAACCACAGGCCCAGCGCTGTGGTGTAAACTGCTGCTCCCCCTGCTGGTCGGTTTACGGTACTGCACATTCCGGCTCCTCCCAAGTTCGGTTGCCCGGCAGCGTCATGGATGCTCTTTCGACGAGCGGAGGAAACGAGAGGTGGACCGACTACAGGAGCGGAGTGAGGAGCCCACGGATTTGGAGGATCCACAGTAAATTAGCTCCCATGAAAGCAGCTACATGAGGTGGAGGTACTCCTGTAAAAGCCTGCGCTGTGTGAATCGAGGATGCGGAGGGGCGGCGCTAGTGGAGCGATGAATGAAAACACGGCGCTGCACTGAGCGAGCAGCTAGCAGAGCTATAATAGCAGCAGCAACAGCAGCAGCGAGTCCGGGTATTGTTTGTTTGTGAGAGCGCGTCGGGCAAGGGCGTCTTAAAAGGTGGGGGGCGTGTGGGTACGCAGGCTAGGATTTAGGGATCATTTCAGGAGTGGGGGAATAAATAGGGTCACACGTCTGCACGAGGTGCACATAGACTTGTGGGGAGATGTTGATCCAGAGACGGAGCGCAGCTCCACTTATCTGACACCTGATCTGATCGGTCTGTTTAATTAGCTCGGTGACTTATTTATAGGCTACACTGCGCTAATCGATCAAGCAAGCTGCGCGCGTGTCTTGCGTGGGCTGCTTATGTGTAAAAGTACGTTAACCTTCACTTGATTCCCACGATCAGACATGTAAACGTTCAGTGGTGCCTCAGAGTGTCTGAGAAATAAGTCCGATTATGCGATTTTGCCTGATTAGTCTGCTCATAGTCTAATCTAGGTTTGATTCAGCTGCCGCTTTTTGGGGGGCACACGGGTCTCGGATGTTACCAGCAGCGTTAAAGCGCCATGTAGCCTGCTGAAGAGCTGAAAGTGAAATGGGGAAAGCTCGCTGGGAGAAGTTAAAGGTGTGCGCCGTCGCCGGAACGCAGTAAACGCTGTAGGAGGGAGGGAGGAAGAGGAGTAGGAGTAGGAGGAGGAGGAGGAGGAGGAGGGGGGGGGATGATCCCTGGCGGAGCGGTTGGCAGAGTAATCGGCCACACTGAGAGCGGATTTGGGCAGATTAGCCACGGACTGCTGTTCTGTTCGCCTTCACGCGGTCGCTGAGGTGCACGAGTGCGCGCAGCTCGCGCTCTGCCTGCGTTTTTACGCACCGGTCCCCCCGCCGCTGCGCGCTCGGGGACGCGCTGAAGTGCGCCAGCCCCGACGCTCCACGCGGTGGTCGGGGTCGCTTAACGTAGACTGAGCGAGCACTAAAATGACTCTGAGCGCTAAACGAGACCCCCGTGGCAGCAGCAGCGCGCGCCCGAACCTGTAGTAGCAAAGCGCCAGCTGACTGTGGACCTGTGACCTGTTGAGTCGAGGCGATCCTCAGCGGGGCATGATGCCGTTTTCTAGACCCGCGGGTTCTCTGCCAGCCGGGCTTTGTGTGTAGGAGCCCTCGGTGAGCCTCCCACTGATCCTCTGAGAGGATGCTGCGCTTCCCGCTGAAGAAAATCAGGAAGCAGTTCAAGCTGCTGCTGCTGCTGGTGCTGCTCACCTTCGCCGTGTGGTTCACGTACCTGCACATCAACCAGGGAAAAGCCATCAAACTCCACTTCAACTACGGCAAAGGTAGGAAAGAGCATGCACAGTCCACTGCCTTTCAGTCCACTGCCTTACAGTCCACTGCTTTTCAGTCCACTGCCTTTCAGTCCACTGCCTTACAGTTTACTGCCTTACAGTCCACTGCTTTTCAGTCCCCTGCCTTTCAGTCCACTGCCTTTCAGTCCACTGCCTTACAGTTTACTGCCTTTTAGTCCACTGCCTTACAGTTTACTGCCTTTTAGTCCACTGCCTTTCAGTCCACTGCCTTACAGTTTACTGCCTTTCAGTCCACTGCCTTACAGTTTACTGCCTTTTAGTCCACTGCCTTACAGTTTACTGCCTTTCAGTCCACTGCCTTACAGTTTACTGCCTTTTAGTCCACTGCCTTACAGTTTACTGCCTTTCAGTCCACTGCCTTTCAGTCCACTGCCTTACAGTTTACTGCCTTTCAGTTTACTGCCTTTTAGTCCACTGCCTTTCAGTCCACTGCCTTTCAGTCCACTGCCTTACAGTTTACTGCCTTTCAGTCCACTGCCTTTCAGTCCACTGCCTTACAGTCCACTGCCTTTCAGTCCACTGCCTTACAGTTTACTGCCTTTCAGTCCACTGCCTTACAGTTTACTGCCTTTCAGTCCACTGCCTTTTAGTCCACTGCCTTTCAGTCCACTGCCTTTCAGTCCACTGCCTTACAGTTTACTGCCTTTCAGTCCACTGCCTTACAGTTTACTGCCTTTTAGTCCACTGCCTTTCAGTCCACTGCCTTTCAGTCCACTGCCTTACAGTTTACTGCCTTTCAGTCCACTGCCTTTCAGTCCACTGCCTTTCAGTTTACTGCCTTTCAGTCCACTGCCTTTCAGTTTACTGTCTTTCAGTCCACTGCCTTTCAGTCTACTGCCTTTTAGTCTACTGCCTTTTAGTCCACTGCCTTTCAGTCCACTGCCTTTCAGTTTACTGCCCTTCAGTCTACTGCCTTTCAGTCCACTGCCTTTCAGTTTACTGTCTTTCAGTCCACTGCCTTTCAGTCTACTGCCTTTTAGTCTACTGCCTTTTAGTCCACTGCCTTTCAGTCCACTGCCTTTCAGTTTACTGCCCTTCAGTCTACTGCCTTTCAGTCTGCTGCCTTTTAGTCTACCGCCTTTCAATCTGTTGCCTTTTAGTCTACTGCCTTTCAGTCCACTGCCTTCCAGTTTACTGCCTTTCAGTCCACTGCCTTTCAGTTTACTGCCTTTCAGTCCATTGCCTTTCAGTTTACTGCCTTTCAGTCCACTGCCTTTCAGTTTACTGCCTTTCAGTCCATTGCCTTTCAGTCTACTGCCTTTTAGTCTACTGCCTTTTAGTCCACTGCCTTTCAGTCCACTGCCTTTCAGTTTACTGCCCTTCAGTCTACTGCCTTTCAGTCTGCTGCCTTTTAGTCTACCGCCTTTCAATCTGTTGCCTTTTAGTCTACTGCCTTTCAGTCCACTGCCTTCCAGTTTACTGCCTTTCAGTCCACTGCCTTTCAGTTTACTGCCTTTCAGTCCACTGCCTTTCAGTTTACTGCCTTTCAGTCCATTGCCTTTCAGTTTACTGCCTTTCAGTCCATTGCCTTTCAGTTTACTGCCTTTCAGTCTGCTGCCCTTTAGTCTACTGCCTTCCAATCTGTTGCCTTTTAGTCTACTGCATTTCTGTGTACTACATTTCAGTGTACTGCCTTTTAATCTGTTGCCTTTCCTCCTGCTGCCTTTTAGCCCACTACCTTTTATTCTTCTGCCTTTTAGTCTGCTGCCTTTTAGTCTACTGCCTTTTAGTCTGCTGCCTTTTAGTCTACTGCCTTTTAGTCTGCTACATTTGAGTCTACTGCCTTTTAGTCTGCTGCCTTTTAGTCTGTTGCCTTTTAATCTGCTGCCTTTTAGTCTGCTACATTTGAGTCTACTGCCTTTTAGTCTGCTGCCTTTCAGTCTGCTGTCTTTCAGTCTATTGCCTTTTAGTTTACTGTCTCTATGCAATAGATGGGATCAAACTAATCAGTGAATTAAAAGAGAACTCGGCTGAGTTTAATTGAAAGCTAAAGGTTTGCAATGTACACAGTGGTATTCAGAGTGGTCGGATGTAAAATGCTCAGTTCTAGGGACACTTGGTGATAGGAACCAGATGTCTGAAGAGTTTAATGTCGCTGAAAGCTCCCGCACTGAACGTTATTACATTGGAGTGATTGTAGATATGCTGGTGGATGTCTGCGACACTGTTTAAGTTTGTGATAAAGATTTCGTGAAAAATGCATTTTCATCTATTTATTTTAATCCATTCATACCACAACAGGGGTGCTGTAAGACAAAATAGATTCACCTCTATTTTACTGTCACGGACATCACATATGTAAACACAATAGGCATGTGTTCACTGGTGGTTTTGTATAATAAGTCTCTTCAGACATTCACTTATTCAGACATTTTGAAAAATTGATGGAATTCCTCTTAAATGGTATTTTGTAACACTACAATGGAATATGAGGAAATTGCTGAAAATAGGGTTCATCATTTCTGATTATGGTGGGCCAGGACTCAGGACAAACACATCTGATGCCCATCACTAGAGATCTCAAGATATGATGGTGTTTTTTTTCCCGATACTGAGAGTGATATTAAAAGCTTGGCTATTGACCGATAGTGTTGTGTAGTTTAAAAACAACTGTTCTTACAAATCACCCTTTTTTTGCCATGCTTTACTCAAAATGAGCATCTAAAAGTAGACAGTCAAGCTTAATCTGTTCCAACACTCTATCACCCCACAGGTAGTCCTGCTGGAAGGTAGTAATGGCACAACCATGAGACATTTTGGGCTAAATGAAGGTGTGAATGTAGTCTTATTGAAGTGGAAACAAGCTGAGTGAAACTTCTAACCAGTCCAACACTCAAAAGCCGAGGGTCAACATTTACTAATGAGCAGCATGTCTTGGGTGTTAAAAATCACCCACCCCCTGAAAAACCCATTACATGTGGTGAGAAATAACATTGCCTCTTATGAGAGAAAAAACAGTGCGGTTGGCTCAGGATAGCATTTCTATGGCTAGTTTGTGTTGGATATGTTATTGATTATTCTCTGAACACTGAAAGAGCATGGGCTGTTTGGGGTGAGTTTTGGAGAGGGCATGCTCTTTTTAGTGCTGGATGTTTTGCCGCGGTGCAGCAGCTGAGGTGTAAGAGGTTGTCCCCGGATGTGTATTCTGATTACAAGGTTACCTTTAGCTCTAGCCCACAGAAATAATTACACATCTAACACTGTGACATCACAGAGTACGGATGTGGGCTATTTCAGGACTGGTTGGTGATTGATGCCATGTCTACGTATCAGTCTTTTATGAAGTTTAATATTAGTGCCTGAGCAGGACAATCACCAAACTGTGCTGGATCTGATGACCTCTGTAAGGCCAGGGTTGTAAGGCCAGGGTTGAAGGCCAGTCTGGCTCGGACACACCTGGTTCAACTGATCTATGAATGGCCAGGTTTGGGGTGTATATGAGTAAGGAAAGCACCAGTCTACTGCAACCGGACTCCCCAGTCCCAGCTTACCACCCCTGCTATGGAATATCACTCGCTTTGCTTACTGCGATTTGCACCCACAAAGGGAGGTTTGTTTGTTTGAGTTTGGACTGCGCAGCCTACTTCTGAGTCCTGCTCTCAAGTTGCGTTGTCTCCTTTAATGTTCCAGTTGGGCTTTTTTTCCGTATACATTGAGACAAGACGAAACAAAGCGTGCAAAAGCATTTCCACACAAATTAACAATGCGCTTTCGCTGCATTTGGCTGCGGCTCGGAATGAGCACAATATGAAATAAGAGACGGAAGGGGCTCATTAAAGATTGAAGACTAGATCATGGGTACGAACGCTGGGGTCTTGCCGTGATGTCAAACGTGAGTAATGCCGTCAAACTGAATCGTAATTATTTTCTACCAGTCATCTGGCATTATTTCAGGATGCGTGACTTACAGTGGCCCGCAGCATTAGTCGAATTAAAAGGGAAATGTTTGGGGCTATTAAGATATTTCAGTTCCCCTGTTGGAATACGAGTGGATTAAAAAAAAAAACATTTGTGTTGACTGGACATGATTTAATGCAGTAAAGGAGGCGTCGGCAAGCGAAGGCAGCGAGTGTAAGTGTCAAGCAGGCCAGTTCTATCTCATTGCATCATATTGCATTTCTGCTGGATGAGGCTCTCTCCATATTTAGGTATCACTCAGAGCAAAGCATCATCATTTCCCAGCTGACTGATATACGATGGGCAGAGTGAAGACTGGGCTGCATCTTGTCTGCAGGAAGGAGTATTTGCTGAGAGACTAATTCACTACTGTGCTAAAGAGTGTCTCTTTTGCTCTCTGCCTTTCTGCTGTAGCACACATGCAGACTCTCTCTCTGTTTCTCTCTGTTTCTTTTTTGGTTGTAGTTCATTATAAGTACACTTGTTACAGCTTGTGCTAACCCTTTGTGATTTCAGGTCAGCCTAATTGTTGGCAAGGCATAACTTTGCATACTGAAGAGATCAACACTCTAAAACTGATTAGTGTTGGTTCCGCCCTGGTATCGCTGGTCTCTATGCTGGAGAAGCTGAAAAGGGAAAAGTGTCAAGGTTGCAATCCTTTGATTCTAGAAAGTAGAACTATTTGCCACTTGTGTTTGCACACTGCAGAATTCGACCTCTGCATTTAACCCATCAATGCAGTAAAACACACTTGCCTGGAGCGCGGGGCAGCCCTATCCACAGCACCAGGGGAGCAGTTGGGGGTTAGGTGCTTTGCTCAGGTACACTTCAGTCGTGTCCTGTCCGTTCACGGCAAAACTCGGCAACCCCACGAGTACCAGTCAAACGTTTTAGATCACTACCAGTCAAACGTTTAAGTACACTACCAGCCAAACGTTTTAGTACACTACCAGCCAAACGTTTTAGATACACTACTAGTCAAACGTTTTAGTACACTACCAGTCAAACGTTTTAGATCACTACCAGTCAAACGTTTTAGATACACTACCAGTCAAACGTTTTAGATCACTACCAGTCAAACGTTTTAGATCACTACCAGTCAAACGTTTTAGATCACTACCAGTCAAACGTTTTAGATACACTACCAGCCAAACGTTTTAGATCACTACCAGCCAAACGTTTTAGTACACTACCAGCCAAACGTTTTAGATACACTACCAGTCAAACGTTTTAGTACACTACCAGTCAAACGTTTTAGATCACTACCAGTCAAACGTTTTAGATCACTACCAGTCAAACGTTTTAGAACACTACCAGTCAAACGTTTTAGATCACTACCAGTCAAACGTTTTAGATCACTACCAGCCAAACGTTTAGATCACTACCAGTCAAATGTTTTAGATCACTACCAGCCAAACGTTTTAGATACACTACCAGCCAAACGTTTTAGATCACTACCAGCCAAACGCTTTAGATACACTACCAGCCAAACGCTTTAGATACACTACCAGCCAAACGTTTTAGATTTACTACCAGTCAAACGTTTTAGATACACTACCAGTCAAACGTTTTAGATCACTACCAGTCAAACGTTTTAGATACACTACCAGTCAAACGTTTTAGATCACTACTAGTCAAACGTTTTAGTACACTACCAGTCAAACGTTTTAGATCACTACCAGTCAAACGTTTTAGATACACTACCAGTCAAACGTTTTAGATCACTACCAGTCAAACGTTTTAGATCACTACCAGTCAAACGTTTTAGATACACTACCAGCCAAACGTTTTAGATCACTACCAGCCAAACGTTTTAGTACACTACCAGCCAAACGTTTTAGATACACTACCAGTCAAACGTTTTAGTACACTACCAGTCAAACGTTTTAGATCACTACCAGTCAAACGTTTTAGATCACTACCAGTCAAACGTTTTAGATCACTACCAGTCAAACGTTTTAGATCACTACCAGTCAAACGTTTTAGAACACTACCAGTCAAACGTTTTAGATCACTACCAGTCAAACGTTTTAGATCACTACCAGCCAAACGTTTAGATCACTACCAGTCAAACGTTTTAGATCACTACCAGCCAAACGTTTTAGATCACTACCAGCCAAACGCTTTAGATACAGTACCAGCCAAACGCTTTAGATACACTACCAGCCAAACGTTTTAGATTTACTACCAGTCAAACGTTTTAGATACACTACCAGTCAAACGTTTTAGATCACTACCAGTCAAACGTTTTAGATACACTACCAGTCAAACGTTTTAGATCACTACCAGCCAAACGTTTTAGATACACTACCAGTCAAACGTTTTAATACACTACCAGTCAAACGTTTTAGATACACTACCAGCCAAACGTTTTAGATCACTACCAGTCAAACATTTTAGATACACTACCAGTCAAACGTTTTAGATCACTACCAGTCAAACGTTTTAGTACACTACCAGTCAAACGTTTTAGATACACTACCAGTCAAACGTTTTAGATAACTACCAGCCAAACGTTTTAGATACACTACCAGTCAAACGTTTTAGATCACTACCAGTCAAACGTTTTAGTACACTACCAGTCAAACGTTTTAGATACACTACCAGTCAAACGTTTTAGATCACTACCAGTCAAACGTTTTAGATACACTACCAGTCAAACGTTTTAGATCACTACCAGTCAAACGTTTTAGATACACTACCAGTCAAACGTTTTATTGTCGTTTTATTTATGTATTATGATCCTCAGTTCATGCTGTCCTGACCTTAATTAATTGTATCTCATAGCTCATTTAAACTTTACTTTTAATAGTAGGTGTGGCATAAATATGACAAGAAATTGTGAGACTTGATTGATTCTTAAAAGACAGTATTGGTTTTTAATTATAGATTATCTACAGAGATTGGTGGCAGACAGTGTTTCTTCTTGTGTTGTGTTTAAACCTATCATTGTTGGATATCAGTGTTGTAATCCAGCTTTAGCCATTAGACTCTTCCACCCAACCTAAACAACCTGAGCGTAGGAGCACACTCTATTGTTAGCATTAGCAAACCTTGTGTTTTATGCCATGACAGTTTTCCTCAATTAGATTTAAGAAATATATCACAACGTTTACAGTATTTCAGTACATTACAATATATCATCACTGTCCAAAAAATCTCCAGTTTTTACGATTTTTATTTTTGTATATCATTTGAATGCAGCAGCTGCCGGTCACGTTGAACTGATGAACTGATGGAAGTGCTCCAAAATAACTTAAATTCCAAGTAAAGAAGGTTTTTGGCCTCTCCCGTAAAGTGGCCATTTTGCAGATACTTGTTTTTCTTTGGACAGTGATGATAATGAATCATAACTACAATACACAGTCCTACTCAGCAAGTACCACATCTATGTTTACAAAAATTAAGAGAGATCTTGTTATAATCTGAATTCAGTGGAAAGTTGTGTGGAAAGAAAAACAATGCTTAGCATTTTTTGCACATCTTGACATTGAAACAAAGTAGAAAAGGAAGAAGTGCTGATTGAAACGTAAATGTAACGCATGTAAGTAATGATCACTTAATTAGATTTTAAGCATGTGGCAAAATGAAAATGTCCATTCCAAAATTCTGTAAATGCATTTAAAACACAGCACTTTATTTCACGATATTTCATGCTTGTGTAAAGCTCACACCCTTTAACATATACTATAAAGTAGAGATGGGACCGATCCGATACAATATCGGTATCGGGGCTGATATTGACGTAATGTAACGTATCGGATATCAGCAGATGCGGCCGATCCACTTTCTATTTCATTTCTATTTAGTTTTGCACATTATTTCAACTATTTCAAATCTTGTTGAAGTTGCTGCTGCTGCTGATACAATTTTCTTAATACTTGAACTGTTTAGATCATGCAGTCAGTCATATTGTTGTATTTAGCGTACTAGAAAGGTTTTTAATACATAAGATGTTTATTTTAGTTTTGTGTTTTAAATATTTAATATGAAAGAAAACTATTGTGTTTGTATATGCCTTTGGAATGCATTTATATTAAATACATGTGTGTACTCTTCTAAGTGCTGTGTCTATTTCAGCCTCATTATGTAACCTTAAACATAGTACCAATGACAATAAACTAAAGAGCCCTTATATCGGTATTTGTATCGGTATCAGTATCGGTATTGGCAGTTATATATCGGTATCGGATCGGAACTAAAAAACACTGGATCGGCCCATCACTGCTATAAAGGAAAGGAATTCTGGAAAATGATTTATGAGTTTTTGATTAAAACCTGTCAGCTATTTAAAGGTGAATGTACAATGTCAGATTTTAAAAGTTTGGAGAGAACTATGAAGACCAGCTATCAGAAAAATAAAGAAGTGCTGCCTTTTGTTTTGCCTACATTTCCATCATTGTAAAAAAAATAGACCAAACAACTTTCATGACTTATGCTGCCATAAGAGCTGCTCTGACTACGTCAGGTCCTGTATAGGGAAAGTACCATATTGTGCAAGCTAGCATTTACCATACAGCTAAACAATACACGCAGAAATCACAGCGTGGCCTTAAATCTGGCCACAATAACACAATTTGCTCCAGTATTATATCCGTACAAAAACAATACGAGGGATTACAGCGCCTTTGCATAATGAACATGTCTGCTGCTAGAATGAAGGACAGCCTGTACTGAATGGGGTGTAAGTGAGTGCAGCGTGTGGTAAAGGCCGGAAGAAAAAAAAAAAACACTGAAGGTGAGTGTGCTGCACTCTTTCCCATGTCAGTTAGTGCAGTGCTATAGGGCAGGCCTGATCCTGAGTGCTTGTCTGACAGTGGCTTTTGTGTGTCTCTCTCTCATAAAGGATCCTGTTTCTCATTAAGTGCTGCTGAACCCTCTTTCTGTAGTTGGGCTCTTTTCTCTAACTGCCCCAAACTGACCTCAATCATATCCCAGAGACCTCCGCTTCTGGCTGCACTAGCCTTTGAGTGGCCGCCAAATCGCTCTCTTCACAAAAGCGGAGAGCCTCTCTCTTTCTCCCTGCTCCTGCCTGTGG
The DNA here is from genome assembly GCA_021613375.1 of Megaleporinus macrocephalus. Lineage (NCBI taxonomy): Eukaryota > Metazoa > Chordata > Actinopteri > Characiformes > Anostomidae > Megaleporinus > Megaleporinus macrocephalus. Next base: position 51,624,228 of record CM038702.1, read on the forward strand.
AATCATTCAAGTGCAAATTGCTCCACTAATCCTATATTAGCTCGGAGATGTCTATGGAAAATAAATGTACACCACACCACAGTGTATTGGAATACAAATGGAAAAGCAGCCGAGCTTTACGTGGAGCCATTTCACTGAGGTTTAATGGGGAACTGTAGCTGCTCCCGAACGTCACATTATATTATTACCTCAGGACCTACAGTGGTCACCTTATTGCCCGACCAGACGCAGTGTGAGGGCCGCAATTATCTTTTTAATTGTGTGGATAAAAGTCAAGCGATGCACATGTGAGTCTGAGGTGTGGCTAATGCATGCATATATGCACATGTGAGTCTGAGGTGTGGCTAATGCATGCATATATGCACATGTGAGTCTGAGGTGTGGCTAATGCATGCATATATGCACATGTGTCCATAAGAACTAGATGGCAAACAGAGGTTCAAGAGTCTATAGAAACCTTAAAAGTTTCCTCAGAAATTAAGGGCATTAATAGGGAGTTCGTCTGCCCTTTGCTGCAGTTGGAGCTTCTAGTCTTCTGGAAAGGCTTTTTACTAGGTTATGGAACATTGCTGTGAGGATTTGTCTGTATCCTGCCACAAGAACATCAGGTGCCGACGCTGGATGAATAGGTCAGGATCACAGATGCCAGTCCAATTCATCTAAAAAGTACTGGATGAAGCCCCATCAGTCCAGAGGGTGCAGCTCTACTGCCCAACAGTGAAAAGCCTAAAAGATCTTTCTTGGATTGTTTTGTGAATGTAATATGGGATGTTTTAAAGTTTAAAGGTTCTCAGAGGAGCCCTTACATTGTTATTAGGATGTATGTGGAGGTTCTTCACACTCACAAATCTTTTTAAACATATTTTTTTAGGCAATCAAAAGTGGTTCTTCTGTGGCATCGCTCAAAGAACCCTTTGAGGCATCTATATTTTTAGTGTCTCTATCTAAGAGCCACATTAGCACTGATTGTAGATCAGTCCCAAGGTTCATTGTATAAAGATGCAGCTAGAATCAGACCAGGGAATGGTGGTGCTATGTCGTTGTGAAGAAGAAAGCACTCTCTTGTCTCCCCAAAGCGTATTTGAACTGCGAAGTGAAAAAAAAGGAGAGTGTGAGGGAGTGGGCACATTCAAGGCAGCGTTAGAGTGGCAGGTCGCTTCCACAGAGAGAAGGAGCCTATGGGAAAGGTCATATGAGTGAGCGTGATTCGAGCTCAAAGGCAAGAAAAACATCCCTGCTCTCCTCTTACACTGCGCTAAAGCAGCGCAGGAGCTGGAAGGTCATGCACACAGAAGAGTGCCTCACTGCTTATGTGCCACAAAGTGGAAGTTCCAGCTTTCCAAAGGTTACAACGCATAAACCGAGGCCTTCCTTTTAGCATAACTGCAAGGCAATTTCACCACACGCCGTATCAAAGCAGCGACGGCCGTCACAATAATAAGCAGCCTCATTTACAGTCCCGGTGGATTTCATTTGAGTACGAAAATTGCATGCCCACATGCACGCACTTTCTGATTTCTATAACTGAACCTGTGGGGTGCAGCATTTTTCCAGTTGCCTTCATTAGGAAATGAAGTAGAATGCAATTTCGCATGTCATTTTCCAGCACGCAGCACCCAGTCCAGCCCAATGGCGAAGAAAAATTCGTCAAATTCTCATTTATATCTGCATTGGGAGCAGTGTGGCAGGTAATAATTGAATTCTGTATTCCCCAGTGTGGAGTAATTTAGGTTGAACTGAGAAGGAGCCCACCTGTGTACCGGATAATAAAAAATCTCTACTGCCAGCGTGGTGCCTTTGTTGGTATTTTTGTTCAGGTAATTGGCAAAAACGCTGGTCGCTGTGTGTAAAACACTGTGTTTTCAGCTGAAGAATTTTTTTTCATATTTTTATCGCATGGATTTGCAGGGAAATTAAAGCGTGCGAAGCCCAAGGTTAAGACGTGTGTGCTCGTATGTGTCTCAGTGTGTGTGTGTGTGTGTGTGTGTGTACGGGATGCTAGAAGGAGTCAGAGAGATGGTGAGAAAGCTCTAGCTCTTTGAACCCTCGGGTTAATGTCGTTTCTGTTTCTCTGGATCTTGCCACCTTCCAGGCACTCTGCTTTTTGCAAATGAGGCGTTTGGCTCACAGCCAGCACCGCTCTTCCCTCAGGATTGTGTTGGCTCTGTACACTGCCAGACTACTTTCACACCTACTGCACTGGTCTGATACTGCCTGCCATTGTGCACCACGATGATATGGCTACTATACGCTGTACCGTTTGAAATATGGTTTAACCCATTTTACACTGTGTTGTCTACTCTAGAACAGATCTGATTGACTGAGCCATGCTTGAAAACAGTACACATAAATTACCACACATATCAACGGAATTCTGAACAGTACAATATTACCACCCTAGAGCTGTTGTTGTTGTTAGAACAAAACCCTGCAAGTTCATGTTTTGTTATTTGTATATAATTTGTTTAATAAAATTTGAAAACACCACCTGCCATTTATATAATGTGAATATTTACTGATACATATTGGTCCTGTCCAAAGAAAACAAGTGTCTTCAAAAAATCAACACAACGGGAATGGCCAAAAACATTCTTTAGTTTCAATGCAAGTTAACAGTAAAATGGTTTTATTCCATATGATTTTGGAACTGTCCTATTGGACTATTTATCATCACAATTTCACAGGACATAAATAGTAGCTGCCGTGCTAAAATGATTTTCTTTAGACACAGACAACATATAGACCAATGGAAATTAGGACTTAACCAATTATTAGCATCATCATTCCATTAATCAGAATGGACATTTTAGCTCACTTCCTTTCTGAAAAAGGTTTTTTATGTGACAAATGTGCATTTCTCATGCAGCCACAACAATCCTTACTGGATTGGTTGAAATAAGTATGATGTGTTAAGTGCAGCTAGTTAACACATTTATTGCCTGTCTCTATGTTCTGCCTACAACATTAACATAATTATTGTGGTAAGTTCAGCATCTCTTCAACCCAGCTACAGTTGCATGACATACTGTAGTATGAATGTGCATCGCAATACACAGTCGACTGATATTACAGTCCTCTGATGACAAAGTTGCTTACTGTTTCATTTCCTCTGTTTATACCAGAAGCTACCACCGCTGCAATGATGCTTGCCTCTCTGTGGAGTTTTCAATGTTATATCAGTGCCAAGTTGACGATAGTCAATGTGCACTTTTCCACACTCGGTTTGAAATTGAAGTTTTGAGGTTTTCTTTCCCTCCATCTGTCTCTGTTTACATGGTTTGTGCTTGTGTGCTGAAACTATAGACAGATGTAGTTTTGGGATGCATGAATTTCATTAGCATTATTGCAACTTTGCTAACAGGCTGTGCTCCCACGTAGAAGCCCTGTATTGCTACTTCTATTTACTTTTTTAGATCATAGTGCCCACCCTCTTGCCCTCCTTGGTCTGAACATGTTTCAAAATTGATCTGGGGTAGAGTCATCTGAAGTGAAAGAGGCGTCGCTTTTCCTTAAAAAGCAGAGCTATTCACAATATTTGTTACATAACATCTTTATTTCAGGAAACATAAAAAGAAGAGCAGGTATAGCAAAGCTAATCTTAGTGTGTGGTCATTTTATTTTAGGATAAATGTCTTAAAGAAGTTCTGGGTCTACAAACTGGGTTTGTGGCTGAAACCGAAGCCAGGCAATGCTAAATCCAAAGTTGTATGGATGAATGTATAGATCACATACCGCTCTAGAAAGCACACTACTTCTTCTGCCCAGTATTTCGCTCTTCACCATCTGCCAACAGCAAAAGGTGGCTCACTACAATATTCATTCCTCCGTTCCTTTATTCATCCATTCAAAACACAAATTCATGTAACTTAATCCAGTCCATTTACTACTGCCTTCAACCAATTATCACAAATTTGACAGCTTTGCCAATAAACATGATGTGAAATCACACATTCGCAATTCAACCCGACTACAGTGATTTAATCCCACTTAATGAACGAGCCATTCTGTCAGCTTCACTTCCATAACACTGGGTGGCCTCCTGTGTTCTCTCTAATGTGTGAGCATCCTGCTGTGTGAACCTCTCCTGTCTCTGCAGTGGCCATCCAGTGGCACGGACCCAGGCAAGGCTCAATGTCTGCCTCTGAGTAAACATATTTGAGAGCCATTTTCACACCTCTGTGTCGCTTGCAAATTACACCACAAAGAAAACAACCATTCTTCTGTGGTAGAAGGTGAAAAGGTGGTGGTGTTGGTGTTAACCAGTGTTGGATTTAGAGAGTCTGTTTATGGATTGTCAGAAGTTTTGCATATATATTTTTTAAGCAAGGCAAGAAAAGGCTTAAGCAAAATCCAGTTTATAACATTATGACGAGGTACACTCCTTGGCCACTCCTTAGAATTTTATAGATAGAGATACTGATCATTAACGATAATTGTTGATACTACTGTACATAATTTTGGTGCCAAAAAAAACATCACTCTGTGATACCTAGAATATTAAAAAAACACAAGCAATACAAAATCAGTTACGCCCTCAGTTTGTCAGAATAGCTCAAATTAAGTTCAGACCTAGGCTACCTAGCAGTTAGTGGTTTATGCTATGCTTACTCCTAAATTTTTATTCAGTACAGACTCACGTTTGAATTTTCACATTCCAACTTAAATCGTGCAGCAGTTACTGTTGTAACGTACTGTTGTAACAGCTTTTAATTACTGCAGCATTTAAGGTGGAGGGAACAAAAAGCTGGCAGATGGTAAATCTGGCTTTAGCTTCATACTTTTAATGCTAGTTGCAGTTTTGATTAAGGTGATTAAATATTCTAACTAAGTTTTTTCTAAGTTCTTTGTAGAGAACTACACATAAATTTGTGGTAGGGCATGAGATAAGGCAGCACCATTCCTCACAACACTGGGTGGCCTGCACACACCCCGTTCATCTAATCTAGCACCACCCATTTGATGAGGCTCGCTATGTGGAATGAACTGACCCTACATAATTACTGATAGCAGAAGCATTCGTCCAGGAGCTTATCAGCAATTCGGTAATGACCAGTTAGGTTAGGAACTGGTACCAAATTAGTACCAGGTCTTGATACCCATCCCTATTGGCCAGTGTATTAGTTTCATCTACCTAATCTCCATTTATTGCTCATTTTATTAGGTCCAATTGCTTTCTACAATTACAGCATTCATTCTCTGCATACTTTATTAGCCTCCTTTCACCCTGTAATTCAGTGATCAGGACCCCCGCAGCGCCACCAATAAACATTTTGAATGGTGGATTATTGTGATAAATTACATCATAATGCATTTTTTCAGCTGCATGTTTTATTATAAAGAGAGTGTTGAATAAAAATCACTGGACTCTAAATTTGATAGCATTTTTAAATTAGTGCATTCTTTCTGTTCCAACTGGTCCAACCTCAGACAAATGAAAAATTGTGATGCGTGTTGTGCGTCGTCTTTGAGCGTTGGGATATACTTACAACATAGCGCCACTCTTATTGGCAGCCACTTACATTCACTGTACATGGTTGAAACTGTGGGCTCCTCCATCTCTGTCAACTATTTCTTCACCAATGAAGAAAAGACCCTCATGCCTGATGCCCACACTCGATATCTACTCAGTCACCACAAGGACCTGTGCCAGGACCCCTGCGCCTACTCTGACGTCATCGCCTACATGAATGGACATGTCACAGGAAGCCATTTCTCTGGAAGCATCATCAACTATCGGTATATGTCTGTTCGGCTAGATGACCTGCTGCATCTCCACTCGAGCCTGTGTGAATTGTGTAAACAGTGAAACCTCCTATTAGTCGGTTTCATTGTGTTCACTGCTTATTATTCATCTTCTATCTCTGTGACATCCTGCTCTTTTTACATTTGTGACCCAGGAATAACGTGTTTCTGCATACACGTATCTCGTTTTGACTAGTTGTAACCAGCCTCAATATCGCTGGAGCATTCACAGCAAGTAGTGCAGGCCTACAGGAGGTTCAAACCCAAAGGTTCTCTCACGGGTGGGGCCGGGAACCTAACAATTACTTTGATTATCACAACTCTTGTTAATAATACATTAAAGCCCTTATTAAACATATAAGGCTTGTGTGTACTGGGTTATCTGAAACTCTATTTTAAAGACCCTCAATGATTTGTATTATAGTGATGGTATCACACTTTGTAGTGTTTTACTCCATTTCACATTGAACCTAACAACTCCCAGTTGTGATAAATCACTGTAATGCAGGTCTCCCGGGGCCTATTGCTTTATCTGACATAGCAAGACTGTATATAGGTTTGTATAGGACGTTCTAATATGATGTAGATATGCTGTCGCGGAGCTAATTCCTTTCAGAAGTTTCTGAATTTAAACAATAGTGTAAGGTGTGCCTGAGGGAGACAAGAATCATATGAATAATTATTGGATGGCTCTTCTTTAGCTGTTTAGTACCCGAGAGCGTATTATCTTTCAGTGTCCTGGTAGAAAGCTGCTCGGTATTGAAGTCGGTGTTATTTTACAGTAAGCGATCCATCCAAAGAAGTGAGATCACAATCAATCATCAAAGAGCGCCTTCCTTCAGCTGATCCCTCAATGGGCTTTTGTTGCGGTTGTGTGTGAAAAGGTCACCTTTCCATTCTGCTGTCCTCATGGGATAAAATGTTTGATTATTCATAGAAGAATGGAGACAAGCACTCTGTAATGGGCCACGCTGTGAACAGTTTAATTATCATCAGCATCAGATTTATTTCAAGTGTGTTGCTACACTCAGGTGGACAGCACTTCTGCCCCAACATGCGTGCGACACACACACACACATGCACACATAAGAAGGCAAGAAAATAAGATTATTATTATCATAAGAACTGTAAATCTCTGACACTCATAGCAAATCTTAAATTTTCACCACTACTTTGGCTGGATTGTTTTGGAATAGTGGGAAATACACAATTAAATAATAATACAACAGAGGGGGTGGAATTTTGGGGGTGGACTTTGTGCATTTGTAAGTAAAGAATCTTATTTTGACAAAATGTAGTATGAATTTTATTGAATATTGTTATAATCAATATATAATCAAAATTTTATCGCTGTCCAAAGAAAAACAAGTATCTGCAAAATGGCAACTTTACAGGAGAGGACAAAAACTATCATTACTTTCAATGGAATTCAATGGAACCAGATTTTTTTCCAAGCCATATTGGGGCATTTTTATTGGTTCATTCATCATAACTTTTTACAAAATGTAAACAGCAGCTGTCGTAATCAAATGTAATCTAAAAGTAAAAAAAATAAGTAAAAAAAATAAAAATAGACGAATATGACAGCAACGATATGATTGTTACATAATTCCAAAATCATTTCAATTGAATCGCCTCCTTCACATCAATGTATCAATGCATTTTTTGCGCCCCACCTTCTAACATAACAAATGATCTTAAACATGTGGATTTAGGCTTTGTTTCGTGGTTTTAACAGGCAGACTCTAAAAACCATCTTGATACTCCACCGCAGTGTTGGTCTTCACTGACGCCTCAGCTTTAGAATCTTTCCACACTTGTGTATTTTGTGGTATTACATTTCCAATAAACAGACACTGGGTGTGTAATTATGGTAATGATCTATGATTCTGATAGCAGAATGTTATTTTTATTTGGATATTCATTTAGAATTTTACTTTTATTTAGATCAGTCCTTGTCTCAGAAATGTAGGCCCCTAGCAATCAAGCCCAGAAAAGAGAGCTGTTGCAAAAACTTGCTAAGATTATGATGATCTTGAAAAGAACCAAGACTCCTCTGGGCTACAGCACAGTAAAGTTATGATATGAGTAGGACAAGTACAAGTGAGATTAGCAGAATCATTCAGATCAGACTGAAGAAAAGCCCACAAGATAAGCGAATAAGTAAAATTCTATCTAAGGCTGTCAGGAAATGATCTGCTGTGCTTGTGTTACATATACAGGACTCTGAGTATGACACCATAGTAGGTAGGCAATTCAGTATGAGTAAAGTGTGTTCTATGCACAGAATGCTTCCTGCACACACATTTAAATGCAATAAATGAAATTTAAATGAAATTCCACCGATTTGTCAAAAATTCCTGCATAATTAAATGTTCTCAATGGTGGAGACAGGAACCAGACATCTGAAGTGTTTTAATGCCTCTAAAAACTGCCTCAGAAAATACATTATATAAAAACTACTACAAATACTGCACTGAGATTCCTTAGCGTTCATACTGTGTGATTATATGTGTCCTGACTGCCTCCAAATGTGATTTGAGTGGGCAGATTAGAAGGTGTCCTTGAGATACCTTATACCTGTATATAAGCTTTGTTCCCGTGGGATCAGATCACAGAAGACATATCTTAATCAGATGCAAATGGGGCCTCATGTAGGTCTACCTGTCATTTTTGGAAAGTAAATGAAATAGCTATATTTGTGATGCAGACATGGTTACTTCTTTTTCCCCACACCACCACTTTAAAGAAAATTAAATCAGAAAGTTTCTCTACAATAAACTGTTTCACCACTTTGAATAACTTTACATCTTAATGACTGAATTATACAGAAATGTAAATAAAAATAATTAATTGCGTTTTACTGACTGAAATGAGTCAGGTTATATTAAAAGCCATTGTGTTGTTCATGGAGCTATATTTCAGCATTATGGTGCTTGGCAGTTATAGCCTACTGTTAATTAAGTTGCGAGTTGTGTGAAGGAAGTATTATTATTAAAAAAAAAGTTTTTAAACTGGACCTAGGGGCTTTATTTATAGTTGTACCTCGTGTCTGGCCTAACTCCATAACTGTGGAAAGTCACTGTAGGACTCTTATGGTGTTAGCAACTTCCAGAAACAGGTTAGGCATTCATTGCAGGTATTGGCAGTCCTAAAGGTCTATAAACCATGACATTAGTCTAAAGGAGTTTTCCACAGCACAAAGTACTGGAATCTTTGGCACCAGAGAACTGGAACTGTGCGTTTTCTATTGGTCACTTTTCCAGCACCAAAGGTTACATTTTTGTTAATGTGCTCAAGTTGGGTACCTAATGTTTCCTGAGGTATGGGCTGATCGATAAAGCACACAGAATTTAAGAAGGCTTTGAAGGTACGGTTATGTAAAAATGGATCAAAACACTGCCATGTCAAGACAGAGGCATCACTGTGCAAGTAGGGCTAGTGCAGTTTGGCTAATTCTTTAGCATTCTCATAAATACTCTTAAATGTGAGGAGAAAGTCACCAAGCCCTACAAGTGTAGTGTGCGATGTACACTATTTTAATGTGTTGTGTCTGTAACTACTTTTCAGAATATAACTTTTTATAACTATATATAAATATAACAGAATTATAACTACTAAGGGGTTTTCTAAGATGTCTTTAACTGGATACATAGCTAAACCTAATATCATAAGCATTTATTTAGCTTGTTCCTATGGTTCCCATTTGGATTCCATTTGTTTTTGAATGTGCACTGGAAAATCTTCTCCCTCTCCCTGTGTAGGTTTGCTCATCTGTGTGCAGTATTTACATGAACAGATGTGACCAGTTACTGAAATATACCTGGTCTAGTTAATGAGCAGTCTAATACAAAGTTCCACTGTCAAAGTATAACTTTTCTTATCAGTTCCTGAAAAAAAATAATCTCAGCACTCATTACATACATCTCATACGCATCTGTAAAGTACCAGGGAAACCAAATAGTCCTTTCAGTAAACATCCTGTCATCCTGTCAGGCCTGTCATCATCATTGTGGCCATTTCTGCCTGGCTCAAATCATAGCTAAAGCTATTTGAAAACTGGAAACTAGCTGATATAATCAGTTCAAAAGTGGCTGAAATTTCTTAATGAGAGCTCTTCCTGAATCAGGCCATGGCCTGTGTAGATACGCGATTGGTCTGATTAGCATAAGAATAATTTATAAAGAAGAAAGTTATGATTTAATGTGGCACACATACTTAATATTAGTGATGGGCCAATCCAGTGTTTTTCAGTTCTGATCCGATACCGATATATAACTGCCAATACCGATACTGATACAAATACCGATATAAGGGCTCTTTAGTTTATTGTCATTGGTACTATGTTTAAGGTTACATAATGAGGCTGAAATAGACACAGCACTTAGAAGAGTACACACATGCCTTTAATATAAATGCATTCCAAAGGCATATACAAACACAATAGTTTTCTTTCATATCAAATATTTAAAACACAAAACTGAAATAAACATCTTATGTATCAAAACCTTTCTAGTACGCTAAATACAACAATATGACTGACTGCATGATCTAAACAGTTCAAGTATTAAGAAAATTGTAGCAGCAGCAGCAGCAGCAACTTCAAGATTTCAAATAGTTGAAATAATGTGCAAAACTAAATAGAAATGAAATAAAAAATGGAGTTGTAAGTGGATCGGCCGCATTCGCTCAATATCCGATACGTTACATTACGTCAATATCGGGCCCGATACCGATATTGTATCTGATCGGTCCCATCTCTACTTAATATTGTTCTCTTGTTTGTTCTCTTAATATTGTATTGGGGTTACTTTACTGGTTAGTTATTCAAATAGCTTGGCTGTCACAATGTATTTTTTCATGTTCCTAACTTTAAACCACTCTGTCCCAGCCATCCCAGACGTTACTATTAATCGACCTAGGAGTAAATGATATCTGTATGAAATCGTCCATGTCGCCCTGCTGTTCTCACACTGCTTCACAGACCTCATAATCTGCCGCTTGAACAAACTCTAGGACTAGCTAAAAATGTTGGTCTTGCAGTGCTACCCAGATCGTGTGGTGCTAACTTGGAAACTAAGTGGTGGTGTAAGTGGTACTGAAGTAGCCCTAAGTGATTATAGTCTTCATAGGTCTGGCAGAAACTAGGGTTGGCGGTGTAGCTATTTACGCTAGATCTAATATCCACACTCATAATGTAATCTCTAAAGAGAAATGTTTAGAGTTTCTAGCCCTGAGGGTATGCTCGGGGCAGAACAGCTTTTTTTTATTTTAGTAGGGAACTACAGGCCTTCTTCTGCTCCCTCCTTTGCATTTGATGACTTAGCTGAGCTTTTATCTCTATACGCTGACTCAAATGCTGATCCTAGGTAATTTTAATCTTAGCTGTTGACTAATGTGTTAGATTACCTAAAGCAAATATGTGGCAACCTCCTGCTAACACAACATGGAACCAGCTACATTGAACATAAAGGATTCTATAAAGTCTGCTTTGATCCTTTTCATTTTATGAAATCAGTAAATTGCTGGTGTATTTGTTCTTGTTGTATTGGTTTTAGGGATCACTGTCCTATTGGATGCATTTTAAACCCCTGCGTGAACACGCCAGACTCTCGAATGGTGGTTAGAAGACATTTATGAGAATGTATTCAACTTTTTTAAATGATCTAGCGCTCAGTATTCATCACACATTATAAATCCCAGATATCAATAAAAACATCTCTGGCAACATGCCCAAAAATGATTTAAAAGTAATCAGAATTGGTAAAAGACCTAGTCTCTGGATCACTTCTGAAATCTCTTTGCCTAAAGCATGAAATAATGCAGGGCCCTTCCAGATGGACTGGGGACAGAAAGCATTGGCTTACATTCAGGCAGTTGAGGAATAAAGTGCCTCCTCTGTTAAAAATGCTTAATCAAACTGTTATCCTAAAATATTATTAGTCTTTAACTAGCATCTCTCAGCTGTGCTTCTCAGCTTAACGAGACAGATGAATCCCCAACTGTAAGTCTCTGCATTTTTCACTTCTTCTCTTCTCACATAGTAGCTGAAGCTCTCAATACTAACACCCCCTCTCCCCCAAAAAAAAGGTACAGGTGAGGATACACTCACTCATATTTTTTTTCTGCAGCTTTTGACCCCAATCATTTTAGAGCATATAACTAACATTTGTAATCTTTCCATCTCATTAAGCCTGAATTCCCAACATCCAGACCAATCTTGAAATTGTCGTGTCTAGACAGAATGTCTTTAGTGAACGATCAAGTCAGTTCAGCATATTTTCTACCACACCTGTCTTAGATGATGTTCTAGTGCCACAGGCCATGCTACAGCCATTTCTGATACAGTGGATCGTCTTTGAATGATACAGTTGATTGTTCTTTACACTAGCAGTGCTTGGCCCTGCGTGGATACTAAATCAGATTTATTACCAGTAACTTAAGGTGTTCCTCATGGCTCAATTATTGGGCCAGCTTTATTTAAGGTTTTTAACCTTGAGGACCTCCACTGTGGCCTGCAAAATATATCAGTATGCGGAAACTATTCTGTACTGTTCTGCTGACTCTGTCTCAGCAATGGAGCAATAGAAAAAATTCTTTTTACAACTCTAGCTTTAGCTTTTAGCTTTTACAACTCTAGATCTAGCTTTAGTTGCAAAAAAAAAAAGTTTCCCAACATTGATTTTAAAACTTCAGTATCCTTAAGGGACCCAACATTGAAAGCATCACTGAAAGTGTACCTTGGCGTAGGGCTAGTTGGCAAATACATTTATTGAGGCAAAACGTAGATTTCTGTATCAACATAAACTGTGTTTTCCAATGCACACTATCTGCTCTTGATTATGCTGTGATTGACAGATGAGCATCTGCTAAACCTTTATATCATTCAGCTTTGATTCATCACCAACAACCCCTGCAACACTGATTATTGCTTAATCTAGGAAACACACTGGCTCTTGTTTATTTATAGAGCGTTTGTTGGCCATATCCCATCGTATATCACATCATTGTGCTTTGGGAATATTATAAAAAGATCAAATATGCTCCAATGACAGGATCACCCTTCAGGTGCAGAAAGTTTTTACTGAACTGGGAAACTGTGCTGTTAGCTGCACTGCACCAGTGGGCTTGAATTTATTACAGGATACTGTGAAGCTCTGCTCGCTGGTGCTACTCATCACTGTCCACCTCCAGTCAACCTGCAGCAGATTACTTTGACTTTAGTTTTATTGGATTTTGTTATGTTCTATTGTTTTTGCTTTTATTTAAAATTATTAAAATGATTATTTTTTGTACTACAGACTTCATTGTATTTCTTATTTACTGTTTGTGTTTTTTCCTACTTTAAGAAAAAAAGGGGATTTGAGATATAAGATAATCTGTTAAATATCATGTTTCTTGACACTGTATTGATTCTAAAAAACGGATTATGGATTTATAATTATTAGTTTACATACAAATGCACAATATCTTGCCTCGCTTACAGTATTGCCATATATTAAATCTTGTATAATGAGATTTATCTAGCCAATGCTTTTGGTAATTTGGTAATTCTTACTGATCAACATTTTATTTTGTCTTTTACTGTCTTTTACTGGTTCGATATATTTCCTTGACCTAATACTCAGCTACATTGCAAATGAATGTTACACCCAATGATTGAAATAGTGATTATAGACCTACCAGTAGTGCGAGTAACAATATTTATAAAAGAACTGTAATTGGATTACAAGTATTTAAACTCTGATGTGCGATACTACTTTGTTACAGGAAAAGTAATCACATTACTGTGACATGCTATTTTGTTCCATAACACTAGTTACTAATAGGCTCTGGCAGTGTTGGTGCCCTGTTGGTTTACCAGGTCAAATATATTTGGTAAACAGTATTAACGGAGAGCTGTTATCCTGAGGAGAGCTTTTGTCTGTGTTTGGCCTTGTTTTAGTATTACCAGCTTACACCTCTCCTTCCCCCGTGTGGTTCTGTCTGGCCACTTTCTGGCAGCATGTCAGTGGCGGAGAGGCTGAGGAGGAGCGTTAAGCACCACCTCGCGGTCTCCAGCTCCAGGGGGCCGTCTTGATTTCAGTGTTTCATTCTCTTCTCTCCCCATGGGGTCGCCTCAAGTTCAGCTTAACTACACAGCTCAACAGCGCCGCAAACTCACACCGGCCTGGTTTTCGAATTCCGCTAGACTTGGTTCCAAAGCGGGGAGGAGAATGATGTGGGCGCTGAAACATAGCTGTTTAACGTCGACTGAGCTGCAGGTGTTAGGTTCCTAACAAATAAAAAAAATAATGGTGTTTTGTTTGGCAGTTGATGTCTGCGCTGTGCCTGGTAGCGCTGCGCTTCACTGAAAGCTTGGCGTCTGAAGGAACTACAGGGGGTCACATAAAAAGATGCTTTCAGCAGTGCATGTATAGTGGGAAGCACTTCTAACACACAGCAAAATACAGGTCTGCCGCGCGTTTGTGTCGCAATGTATCTTTGCACCTTTCTTTCAACAGTACCTGCAGCTCCAGCATGGTATGCGGTGTGAATAACATGAGAGAAGCACGACACGCAAGTCAGTTTTTATGTCCTACATCAAGTATCAGAAGACTGCAGAGCAGAGAGAGATTCACAGCTACTTTTTCACATTAGTGAGCATTCAGAAACGTAGAAAGCTAAGCTAATATTTTTGCACAGGATTTTAAACCTGTTTCCACATAAAATACAACTGCCAGGGATTCATTAATGCTAGAACAAGTCAAATCCAAATTCAGCACCCCCTATAACAGACTCCAGCACTCATTTTGGTGGGTAAATGGTATATATTGCTATATCCTCATTGGACATTTGACTAAGAGTTCAGCTATGTGTGGCTAATATTTTTAAAATAAGATGTAAATCACTGTTTGGTGGGACAGACATATTTGTGATTTTTCATTTCTGTCCAAAAAAACAAGCATCTCTATTTTTGTTGATTTTTATCTCTCAACATCATTTGAACACAGCAGCCGCCGTTAACATTGTGTAAACATATTATGGTTAATGGACCCATAAAAATTCTCCAAAATAACTATAATAATGCTTCAAAATAATAATAAAATCTGGTTACACTGACTTACACTGAAGGGAAAGACTGTTTTTGCCCTCTACTGTAAAATGTTGAGGTACCTGTTTTTCTTTGGACAGCAACAATATAAAGATTTGTTTAAGTCTGAAAAGCAATATGAGCATTATACTAATGAAGATATGATGACAGTAGTAAATAATTCACGTTTTGAATGAATTTTCTTTGAATACTCTTTCAGTTCACTCACAACCAGATTCATCCACCGGGGTTGGAGAAGCACAAACAATGTTACAGAATGTTCTCTTGCATGCACTTAATCATTTCTACCACAGAGGTCTTCAAATCCCCCAGATTTACATAGTGCATCTTTAATCTGACTCAGAGCAATAAGTCTGAATAGAGCAATGAGGCCTGTAATGTGAATATAACCTTTGTGGTAGATTAATTAAATAACTCTACTGTGAAGAGAGTGATATGAGAGAGATATGTAAGAGAAATGATTTTACATTTTTGTTGGTAAACTGTTTGGGTTTCTTCATACAATGCTTTAGTCTCTGTGTAAAGAAAGGCTGCAGAAGAATTTCAGCCAAACTCTACAAGAGTACTGTAAAGTGATGGAGTGTTAACGTCTAGAGCTGTTTAAATTACAGTGGAGATGGCGAGTTTATGTTCACTGATGAGATAAGAAATTCCAGAAATCTGGGAATGATACCGGACTGAAAAATTGGAGAACTTAGGTTTTGATATTTTATGAGTGGGGCACAAATTTCCAAACACATTTAGAGGGGCACTGCATATACATTACTCAAAAATACTTCCACTGCTGATGTGTTCAGTTCAGTGACCCCTTAAAAGAGATAAGTAAAGCAAACCATCTGGTAATTGATATTAATTTATGCGCTGTGTATGCATTGTTTTGTAGCCAGAAGTTTGCTAAGAAAATTGCATGTTAAGTTAGTCGCAGTAAAAATATGTGTTTGAAACTGTTTATCACAAAAGTAATTATGTTTTTCTTTCCCCCAGTAAACCTAAATGTCCAGCTATTGTGTGGATTTGTCAAGTTCCACCAACAGCACGCCTGATTTCATTTAATGAAGGACTGATTAGCAGCAGGAGGCTTTGGGGGGTAGCTGTAAATATAATACTGAACATGGTACTAGGGTGGTCTTCAGGGTGATAGAGCTTCAGAACCATGATTGGGCACCGCTGTATTGGGTAATCCTAATAATCCAGCATTAACAGAAAACCGCTGAGCTTTTCTAAAGCAACTTTTTAAGCACTTGTTTATGTGTTCATGACCTTTTCCAAACCCATCCCCCTGCTGGATCCGTCACTGCTCATTGTTGCAGAACCTCATCATTTGCAAATTAAGACCTGTGTGTCACCATGTGGAAACTAGAAACAGGCATAAGCTTGTGACGAGAATTTGAAGCCGTATCAAAGGCCAGAAGCTTCTCACTGGACAATGGAGGCTAATCCAGCTGTTCCTGTAGAAGGCCTACAGCTTTGCTTGCTGAAGTTAGTGTGGCGGCGTTAACAATAGCAGTGACAACGGCAGCAACAAATTACACGCCTTTGTGCTATTAGTTTGCACGGGAAAGAGATTTGTGGACACGTATATTGCCAGGCTAGCCATTCCAAAATCCATCACAGCATCCCAGCCTAATTAATATAGAATAGCTATAGCCATTGATTGCTCCGCAGAGTGGTAAAAAAATGGAGTTGCTGCTCCAATCATTTTTAACTTCGCTGTTGCTTGCAACTTTGTACCGCCGTCAAATCACTCACGGCCTCTGAACACGTCAATCCTCAGGAACTTTGACTCGGTGTAGTTTTTTTTTTTCCTCATACCACCATTTGCCCATCATGCACATACACACACGCAAACACACACTTTGCAAATGAGCTGTCAGGCTTACACATGTTCATGGTTTTTTGTTGCCACATCTGAGTCAGAGATTCACCTGCATCAGCAAGAGCAGCGCACTAACTCTATTATCGCCCCGTCAAACACTCACACCTGCTCACACACGCGTCCTCACATCATTTCTTTCCCGCTTTCTTTCATTTTTGGTTAGCAATAATAGGCAGGTGGCAGACTGTCACAACAGATGAGGACTTCATGTTTGCATGATGCAGCACTCGTGTTTTTTTACATAGAGAAAAGTATATTAACTCAAGACACCACCATATTAATAGACACACCCCTAATATATGTGTGTTTGTATACATACATATACAGTTGAGTCATATAATTAAGACCGCTTCTTACTTTCAACAGCAGCAGTGTGTAGCTCATGAAGGAAGTCACGTGTCGTGAGCTGGCTTGATGGGTACATAAGGTGTGTGATATGCTGTCAGCACACATATGCCTCATTGCTGTCATTGGTAATGTACACCCATACATGCTGATTATCTTCTCTGGGGCGGATGGGATCTTTCAGCAAGACAATGGGCTAGTCACACGACTAGAAATGTCAGACATTGGTTGAAAGAGCACTTCCAAGTACTACCCTGGACCCCCTAATTCCCCAGAGTTGAACCCAACTGAGCATCTGTGAGACCACCTCGATCTCTATGGATCCTGCAGTTAGCAGTCAGCATGTTTCCAGATACCCCTGACAACTTACTAGGGCCTTATTGAATCACTCCATGCTGTACCCGGCAGTTACTCTGGATTTAAGCTGGTGGTAATAATACTGTGACTCGACTGTGTATGTTTACTCTTACTGAGCACTTTATTAGGAATACCTGTACGCCAACTCATTCATGCAACCACCAGTGATGGATCTCTAATTGCTGCTCTCCTGGGATTTTTACATATAACAGTGTAAGAGTCATAATGATGCAATAATAATAATAATAAAAAAGAAACATCCAGTGAGTAGCAGGTCTGTAGTTGGGAACAGCTTGTCAACAGAGAATGGCCAGACTGGTTCAACTTAGAAACCACTCTGAACCACAGTGATGAGCAGACAATATTGTACACCTTGAGATGGAACTACAACAGCAGAAGACCACATCTGGTTCTACTTCTGTCAACCAATAACAGAATGCTAAGACTGGGCAGTCTGAAAAAAACTTGCCTCGTCAGATTAATTTTGATTTCTGTTGAGATGTTGGGGTCAGAATTTGGCACAGCATGAATCCATAGATCTGCATTGTGTCACAGTTCAGGGTGGCGGAGCTGGTGTAATGATGGGGATATTTTTCTTGCTACACTTTAAATGTTGTTATTGACCAGGACCATGTACATCCCTTTGTGGCCACAGTTTACCATCTTCTTATGGGTAATGCACCGTAACACTCTGTCTCAAAGCAAAGGTTGTCTTAGCCTGGTTTTATAAACATGACTTTGAGCTCAGTGTTCTTCACTGGCCTTCCCAGACACTGGATCTGAATCCAATAGAACACCTTTGGGATGTGGTAGAATGAGAGAGTTTCCAACATCTTGTAGAAGCCATGGCACGAAGAGTTGAGGCTGTTTTAAGAGCGACGGATATAGTAATTATCAGTATTACTATAGTGTTCCTAAGAAATATTCAGTGAGTGTAAATAACAAAGAAAACATGTATTTGGTCAGGTAGCCATTTGGCCATTTATGTATATCGTTTTATATCTTGTGTGTTATTTATACATTTATGTTTGTTGTTTTTTAGTTGTTTGCATAATTTGAAACCTATATATGGCAGTTATTAAATGATTAAATGATGTGATCAGACTGTGGGTGATTGTGTACTGATTTGTGTGCAGTTTTGCCATTGTGCACATGCTCTACTCAAACAAATGTGTTGTAAAGTGGTGAGGGTCATTAAACGGACGCAGGTTTAGTTTTTGTGTCCCTTGTGACAAAAAGATGCATTAGCAATGATATATTACTCCCCCATCTCACCTTGCAGATTATGCTACACGTTTTGTTGTGTCAGCTCATTGTGAAACACAACCTGACTACTATCTCTTAGCATCCCTTTTAGACGGCTTCAGTGTTTAGACGTGTTCTCAACTGTTTAGCTGTTTAAAGAAGTTTTGTGAATCTATACAAAAATAATATAATTATTATTAACATTAATATAGAACAGTAAAGGTATTGTAAATGTGATAAACTGCTGGTGTTCCTAATGACTGTAATATTAGAAATTTATTGCAGGGTTATCACTGAATTTATACAGTTTGGAAGCTGTGAAGAGAAAGGGGTCACTAGAAGATGACCTATAGCTATGTATCCAATACCAGCTTCAGCTAAACTTGCATGCACACACTTAATGCACACACTTGTGTTTCGGACCCTTTCCCTGAGCGGGTGAATCTCATGATTGTGAGTGCTTTGAAAGAGTATTCAAAGAGAACTGTGTCCAAGTCTTCAGAGGATGTGAGTGAATGATGTACTATTGCTGTTATCATATCTTCATCAGTATGATATTGATTTTGCATTTAAGACCTAAACGTCGAGCTGGACCTTCTTTTCTAGACTGTGTGACATTAATACAGCAAGACATACAACATGGTCCGAAAATTTTCCGCCAAATCTGACCCGACACTCCTGACTTTTTTTTTTTCAGACTAGGAGTGCACACACAGCATATTTTAGTGTGTTTTGTTTTCTCCTTGCTCAGTAATGCTAATTAATGTAACTTCTTTCAGTTTAAAAAAAAAAAAACATACTGCTGCTGTAAATCACATCTTGTGTGCTCATGGAATTGAACTAATTTATGACCATACCGTTCTCACTAAAGTATTATATAAAAGGTAAAGTTAACAGTGTTTATTTATGTTATTATATCATTGCTGTCTAAAGAAAAACAAAAACCATCTTTACAAGTGTATGGAACCAGATTTTTTTCCAAACTCTTTTGAAGCATTTCTATTGGTCCATTCATCATTTCTTTTGTCCAATGTAAACAGCAGCTGTCGTGTTCAAATTATGCAGAAAAAAATAATTTTGGATGGAGATGTTTCTCTCAGGACAGCGACGATGTGTTGTTTGTTAGAGATAACAGCACATCTAGGGCTTTAGATAAACAGTTTGAAACCTGTTTTTTGTACAGTACTGTGCATGTATGTAAAATAGCAATAAATAATACATTGAAAATGAATGAGTTCCATTGTTTTTTTAATCAGAATGATCACAGTAGCTATTACAGTGCCTCACATGAGAGATTTTATTAGTTCATAGTGTAATGCTGTGAGATTTGCTGTAGCAATAGTTTTACAGTTGACTGCTTTTTTATTTCAGGTTGGTTATTTGATGTACTGTAGTTTTTCTCGGCTCACTCTGATACCGTAATACTGCCTTAATCTCTCTCTCTCTTATCTCTTTCTTCATCTCTCTCCTACACTCTCATTTTCTCTTTTTTTTATCTATCTCTCT
Organism: Megaleporinus macrocephalus; assembly: GCA_021613375.1. NCBI lineage: Eukaryota > Metazoa > Chordata > Actinopteri > Characiformes > Anostomidae > Megaleporinus > Megaleporinus macrocephalus. Next base: position 51,644,393 of record CM038702.1, read on the forward strand.
CTCTCTGCCTCTGCGTGACTGCTGGTCTTCGAGCACCCTGTGGAATGTGGACACCATATGTGAATGACCTGAAGCTTTTTTCTCCATCTACATTCTTGGCCACACTCTCGGAATAAAAGCATACTGGTCTAAGATCAGAATCTTGCCGCCTCTGTACTCTAATGAATTTGATTAGGAAGACAGATGGAACTTAGCCTAGATCAGCTCTCTGAGGCATGATGCATATTGGTGCCCGGCTCTGGCTCCACGTCTCCGCCGTGCTGGTGAAGGTTTTCTCATTTATTCCGACCTTGCACCAGCTTCACCTTCTGAAATGCTGACCTTTTCCATTACCTTATCTGTTATTAGCTAGGCGTGAAAAGACAGGGTCTACTCAGACGCTTCTTCTTATTCATATGCTTGGAGCCTCCCTGCCTGCAGCTCCATCCAGCCCAGAGGCCCATGCCTGTCTCCATTCGTCCCGGAGAGAGGAAGCTCCTCGTTTGCATTTTCTATTTGACTCGCAGACAAAAAGCTCTGGTGAGAGATCGAGGCTCCGTAACTCAGCACACAGGCCGAGCATCCAGAGTAAACGGGATAGATACGTACATAGGTTGTCAAAATGTATCCAAGGCAATATCATCCTTTGGAGGGCTGGAGATGCACTGGATCTTTTTTTTGCCTGTCTATTTGCATTGAGAGCTGTGGACACAGTGGAGGAATGTGGAGTTGTGCAATGGTCCTGTCAGTAGCCAGAAGAGTTCACTGATTCGTGAACAAGGTGTGTTTGACATTTCACCCTTGCGGAAAGAGGGAAACTCAGGCAGCTCCATCTCTGTGAGAGATGGGCTTGCCATCTATGCCCAATGGACCCCTTCCCTCAGCTGTGGCCTTTAGCATGGCTTCACTTGCTCTAGGCAAAAAATGGCTCCTGTGTAGCTTTAAAATATGGTTTTCTCCTTTCTGTACAGTACAGTGTAAAAGTCAGACCACCTTTCATTTGTTTTCATTTGCAAACGGAACAGCCATTGTCCATTTTCAGATCTTTAGATGATTGTAAGATGATCACCTTGCATGGGGAATATTAATAGAAAAATAAAATTTAATTTCCCACACAGAGATACACATACAGAGATACACACACAGATACACACACAGAGATACACACACAGAGATACACACACAGATACACACACAGAGATACACATACAGAGATACACACACAGAGATACACACACACAGATACACACACAGAGATACACATACAGAGATACACACACAGATACACACACAGAGATACACACACAGAGATACACACACAGATACACACACACAGATACACAGAGATACACACACAGAGATACACACACAGATACACACACAGAGATACACACACAGATACACACACACAGATACACATACAGAGATACACATACAGAGATACACACACAGATACACACACAGAGATACACACACAGAGATACACACACAGATACACACACACAGATACACAGAGATACACAGAGATACACACACAGAGATACACACACAGATACACACACAGAGATACACACACAGATACACACACACAGATACACACACAGATACACACACAGAGATGCACAGAGATACACAGAGATACACATACAGAGATACACACACAGAGATACACACACAAAGATACACATACAGAGATACACACACATAGATACACATACAGAGACACACACAGAGATGCACACACAGAGATACACACACCGAGACACATACAGAGATACACAGAGATACACACACAGAGATACACACACAGAGAGACACACAAAGAGAGACACACAAAGAGATACACATACAGAGATACACACACAGAGATACACACACAGAGATACACACACAGAGATACACACACAGAGATACACACTCAGAGATACACATACAGAGATACACATACAGAGATACACATACAGAGAGAACTAGTGTAGCACCGTGGCTGTCATATCAACACAGCAATACCAAAGACACAGCAATTCACTCCACTCAAATTCAAAGAGTGGACAGTGGTTGACTAACAGCCTGCTACATTAGTGTACTAGATCATTGAACACTCCTACCTGACAATTACAACTGAGAGAGTGATCTGTAATTCAGTGCAGCAGGGCTGCTGCTAATGACTGTATGTGTTGGTGCTGAGTAATAAAGTAAAGAAGTTATTGTCTGCACTACTTACTGGAGCCACCACACGACAGACAGTCAAACTCTAACCAGCATTAGTGTGTGTGTGTGTGTGTGTGTGTTTGTGTGTGTATCTGTGTGTGTGCACGACTCAGCACAGCTAATGTACGGCTTCATGGAGAGTGGGGTGGGGGAAGGGTCGGAAAGTGAATCATTTTTTTAACAACAACAAAAGAGAAACAATGTTTTACTCTCATTTTTAGAAGTGATGGGGCTCAATTTAGGTGTGCTTGAGCTAAGGGGCAGCATCATTGACAGCTCTCTCTCCAACACCTGTAGCCCAATCTCCCACTCATACTGAGCTAAAATCACTTTCCAGCTTTTATGCGTTGCTAACTGGATGAAAAAAGTTGAACGGACAACAGGATGGATGGACGGAAGAAGCAACACGCAAAGAAATGGAGGAATAGACGTGCAGATGGATATAAGGAGCAGTGCCTGAATATTGGAAATGGATAAACCAATAAATGGCAGCTACGGACAGGAGGTCTAGCTTGTTGCCCTGTTGGCTAAGCTGGGTTAGTTTTAGCTTGATCCGTTTCTCTAAAACTCTTTTGTGTGGGCGGAGCAAAAGACGCCAGCCGTGATTGGTGAGGAGAATGCTTACAAAAGCATTACCCAAGATTAGGACCACCCAGTTTATATGAAGGTGAGAAAACGTATTGTAAAATTCAGCAGACTTACTATTATTATTATTATTATTATTATTATTATTATTATTATTACTCTTATTATTATTAGTGGCTGCTTTGACTGGAAATTAAAGAAATAAAGAGGTTGTATTTTCCTTAAATGTTCGTATGTAGGCATAATTTGCTTCTTTGTCGTTTAAACTTTCACTCCATTATTGACATGCATGTTTAGTTTAATTATAATAAAAATATTTATTTGATTTATTTTTATCTCCCTCAGTAATTAAAAAGTATTACTGTTAATATAAAGTCTAGGCTTTGTCCGTCTACCGTTCCTGTACTGTTGACCACTATCGGCTCCAGTGTTAGGTTGAGTGTTTATTCTTTCTGTCTAAAAAGACTCCAGAGAGATGTTCTCTGCGCCTCTCGTCAGTGTCAACCTGCTAACGCGCTGCTAACACCTACACATGCTTCTAGTCAGTTCTTCTCGCTGAGCTCCCTGATCTGTACATTGGAACATCTTTTTATTGTCTAATTGAGAAAGCGGACCTGATTGTGTTGCCTGACTGTCTTTGAAGCTTAGCGCTGTGGGTGGCTGTCAGATTCCTGTGCAGTATCGAGCGTTCCTCTGTTCTATCGCAGCTGCTGAATGATGCATCTGCCCACATTCACTTTCTGTCAGGTCATTACTTAATTAGGCAACTGTATCTGCGCAGACACACTGGATGAATGTTTTCTCCACTTCTCTACGCTGTTTTTGTCTCATTTGCCTTGTTTATGAGGCATGCCGTGTCATAACACATATACATCGCTAACTGGTTTTTGTCACACGTTCTCGTTATGAGTCAGCCCTTTGCTGGAAGGAAGTTGACTAATCTCAGGTCGAATGTGATGACACTACGGGAGAAGTGACTGACTTTTTAATGTGTGTGTGGCTACCACAGTTACCACAGGTGCTATGGAATGTCCTACAGCAACCTCTCAGAGATGCTGGCTGTGTCAGCAGTGATGTGCACTTGCCTGAATGTGTATTACCTCGAGGTCAGCTAGATATGATGAGATAAAATTTGACAACCGGTGCAAACCATATGATAAGAAGACACAGGAAACATAGCGCTTAAGCCTATGCTCTTTCATTGAACACAGCAGCAGCGCTCAGCACAAAGTAAAGGGCCTACAACCCAGCGCACAACAGCCCATGAAACATATGTACCCACCAACTTATCTACAATTTAAAGGTTCTCAAAACTGTCTGGCGCATTTCAGGAACCTCCATGCATAGGTGGTTACACGAGCCAGTAGCAGCTACAATTAATGGATATTATTTAACAATATATTTCACACCATTCAGTCTGTTAATATAGATCAGCGGTATTTCATTAAAGGTCTGTAACTTTTTAGAGCACGCCATCTGAATTATCTCTGACTCGCTTTATTCTCCGACTCGCTTTATTCTCCGACTCTCTTTACTCTCAGACTCTCTTTACTCTCAGACTCTCTTTATTCCCAGACTTGCTTTATTCTCAGACTCGCTTTATTCTCCGACTCGCTTTATTCTCCGACTCTCTTTATTCTCCGACTCTCTTTACTCTCAGACTCTCTTTACTCTCAGACTCTCTTTACTCTCAGACTCTCTTTATTCCCAGACTTGCTTTATTCTCTGACTCGCTTTATTCTCAGACTCGCTTTACTCTCAGACTCGCTTTTCTCTCAGACTCGCTTTATTCTCTGACTCGCTTTATTCTCTGACTCTCTTTACTCTCAGACTCTCCTTACTCTCAGACTCTCTTTACTCTCAGACTCTCTTTATTCCCAGACTCGCTTTATTCTCTGACTCGCTTTATTCTCTGACTCGCTTTATTCCCAGACTCGCTTTATTCTCAGACTCGCTTTATTCTCTGACTCACTTTATTCTCTGACTCACTTTATTCTCTGACTTGCTTTATTCCCAGACTCGCTTTATTCTCTGACTCACTTTATTCTCTGACTCGCTTTATTCTCAGACTCACTTTATTCTCCGACTCGCTTTATTCTCGGACTCACTTTATTCTACGACTCGCTTTATTCTACGACTCGCTTCATTCTCGGACTCACTTTATTCTACGACTCGCTTTATTCTCCGACTCGCTTCATTCTCTGACTTGCTTTATTCCCAGACTCGCTTCATTCTCTGACTTGCTTTATTCTCCGACTTGCTTTATTCCCAGACTCGCTTCATTCTCTGACTCACTTTATTCTCCGACTCGCTTTATTCTCCGACTCGCTTTATTCTCCGACTCGCTTCATTCTCTGACTTGCTTTATTCCCAGACTCGCTTAATTCTCTGACTTGCTTTATTCTCCGACTTGCTTTATTCCCAGACTCGCTTCATTCCCTGACTCACTTTATTCTCCGACTCGCTTTATTCTCCGACTCGCTTTATTCTCTGACTTGCTTTATTCCCAGACTCGCTTCATTCTCTGACTCACTTTATTCTCCGACTAGCTTTATTCTCTGACTTGCCTTATCTCCGACTTCTGCTTCTCCCTTCTTACCTCACCTGTATGTGCACTGCACTCCTCAATCTGCACAGATCTGATTGGATGAGGAGAGCCTTTGATGTTTTTACAACACACGTGATTGGTCTGTGAGTTTATTGCGCCTCTTAGCCTGTATACCGTAAAGACAAGAAAAGTTCCACTGCTTAAAATAAACACTGTCGAAATTCCTCTCAATAGCTTATCTGTTTGGGTCCGCATTGGACAACATCTGGGTCCGGACCCGGTCTGCGGTCCGCCTGTAAGTGACCTCTGATATAGATGTAGAAGAAGCTGTACAGGTTTATGTATTATAAATAAATAACCATTCTTCAATGCTGTATGCAGCCGTTCTGACAGTACTGTAGCGCTGCTGTTATCATAACAGGTTTTGCATCTACTGTATAATACCTATTTGAGAATAAAATACTAAATGCTGATCATTTTATGCTATAAATCCATTTTCTAACTTAGTCATAACGCATTCCGTCAGGTCTGGAAAAACAATCACCAACTTGATCAACTCTTTGAGCTACTAGTTGTCTAAAACTTTCTGACAAGATGTTTTTTGGATCTGAGCCAAGAGCAGGGAGAAGATCTGGAGTGGACACCAGTGCGCCTACAGATGGCACCAATCCAGGAACCTGTATCCTCATCATTAAGATACCTGCACAAATGCTGGACTAGATATTCATGGGGAAAAAAGGCACAAGCGTGATCTGATTCTTAAACAGATCAAGCCTGAAGTGTTACAGAATTGTTATTACTGCAACATACCATAAAGTGAAGTAGGTCAAATATTAACAGTAGCCACATGCAGAGTTGCAGGTGATACAAAGAACCATTTCCAGTAATGTAGTTCCTATTTCCTGTCACACAGCATTGTACTGATTGGTCAGTGGTTACTGACCCAATATAATGTATATTATTTATTTTGCACATATGAATCAAGCAGACGCACCATGCATTAAAACATTATTCATAATACAGAGAATTCGAGCCTGTGCTTGTACTTATCTGTTATTTGCTTCTGTTATTTGCTTTACTAATATGTCTCTGAGCTTTATTATTCACACACCATGCATCAAAATATGAATTTCCTACATATAAAACAGATTATCTGCCTGCTCTTGTATACATATGCTACCTGCTAGTCAGTTTACTGCCTGACTGTAAATATGCACAGTGCAACTGCAAGAATGCCATAAACGTTAGGAACCACTCTGTAATCTTTACATTATTTTATTTAGAAAGATTGTATATCAAGGCAGCTGGTTTTGGATCATTGCTAGTAGATGATCGACTGCACTCACAAATGTGTTTTTGAAATCGGTAACTGCCCTTGGATGGTATTTATATGGCTTATGATTATATAGAGTGATATTTATAAGAAACATGTATACGGCCTGCTGAAAGAAACAGCTTAGACCAGCATCTGAAATACAACTTGCGCAGAGTTTTAGTGGTGATCAGCGTAACAGCTTCCTCTGTCGCTCAACAGCTTACCTGCCAGCAAAGCGCAACATATTGCTGCTGTCACCACGAAACTTTATAGGAGAAAGACAAAAAATCGGATTTAATTTTTAATGTTAGTCAATGGACCAAGCTTTTTCCAAGTAATTTTGGACTTTTTGGTTTGTCTCCTTTCTCCTGGAGTTTACACACAAAGGGCCACAGGAATTTTCAAATTTTGACAAAAATTGAAACACAAAAGGCCTGGACACTTTATACACAACCATCTGAGAGTTGGTAAACCTTTGTGTTAATTAATATTCTTGTTAGCACCTGAAGCTAACAGAAGAAGGTTGAACCACCAGCTATTCCAACAATCATGCATATTCATAGATCCCCGCAGTCTTAATTAGTGTTAGGATTCAGAGATGCTCAAATGCTATCTTTGGTAGTTTCTTGGGCATAAAAGTAGTACATAAAAAATTAACAGTTTATTTTTTAACGTAGTTTGTTTAAAATGTACCTTTGAATTTAACCAGTCATTAAGGACATATACTTATTTACAATGGCTTCTTAGGAAAAGAGATGGGAACAATAGCCACAGAAAACCAATAAAATAAGTCAACAGTCCTTTTTTAAGTATTACTGACTGTGTTTTGTTCAAAGGCTTGCTAAGTGATGATAACAATGATGTTACTGTGATTGTCATTTCTTTCCATCTATTTGAAGTACTGGAAAGTTCTTCTGTTTTTCCCTTTCTACTTTAGTACAGAGTTGTATTTCTGACAGTAACATAGAAGTAATATATGTACTGTTTCCAGAAAGTGATTAGTAGATATTATATTTTGAGAGAAATAACTACCCCACATCCTCCACCAAACAACCTAACCTTAAAGGTGCAGTGTGTACGATTTCTAATGTTAACTATATAGCTAATTGCTATACTTCATCAGAAAATACCAGTTTTGATGGTGTGTCAAAGACATCTATGTATCGTGTTGCAGAGATATCTACTGCTGTTAGCATGCTAGCAGCTAGCCCTGGTCTGTGTTGTCTCATGAGACCACAGACTGTTGAGTCTGCCATCAGTCCAACATGAGAAGATGAAGAAGTAGCACTGCCCCGACAAGTTACTCTAACCTCTTGTCAATCATGTTGAACAGGCAGGTAATTTAGGAACAGGTAGCCAATGAGTGGATCAGTAAACACGATGATGACTAAGGCTCTTGGCAGGTGACCACTGTTACTAGTGCCCACCACTCTCTGCAAGAAACCACTTCAGATGCAAACCAAAGAAGTCAATCAAATGGAAGCAAAACAAGAGTTTACATTGAGATTGTTTTCTACCACTGGAGATGCAGTTGGTCAGAGAAGGGATGAAGATGCAGAATTTGCACAGCAACGTTTCTTCTTGACTGCTAAAGAGTGAAGGGGGAGGAGTAGGGGTTGCATTTCCTTGTTTCTTATGATAGGGGTGGACACCACAACTTTCTGGTGGTATTTTCCCCCCTATTTGTTTGCAGTATGAATTCAACAATATGCATCATCTTACAAATAGATCCTTTATCATAAGAACAGAGCTATTTAGCAGAGCATGTGTTTGGCTACGTAGATAACGCTGGAGAAACATAAATAAAACTCAGTACCAGGTCAGTATCAGCTGATACTTACAGTTTCACTACTGGAAAAGGATAAAAGTGATTTTGTACCATGTAAAGTACATGACAAACTGTGTCTCTCTAGAAAAGATCTAAAGTGTTTTTCCCATCCCGGAGCTTTTTGCATTAACCATGACCATTAGCACCAAGAAGAACTTCCGCTGTCTGTTGCACACTCATGAAGAGAAAGAGGACAAGAGGACTTGTCTGTAATGTTTAATGGAGTCTGACCCGTGGCCATAGAGCTGTAGTTGGAGCTCACTTTGATTGCCTTCTTCGCACCGCAGCTGGAGAGGCCAGCTAGCATGCTGCTGAATTAGTTATATCCTAAAGATGATATTTCTTTGCCGCAGTGATTGTTAGCGGAGGCTGATGTTTTATTAAGCAGAGGTACAAAGGCCGCAGGGCCTGAGGGGGGCTTTTTTAGTTCAAACTCAGCTGAGCTGTGGAGGTGATAGGGCGGAGAGTCTAGACTGGCACCCTCAGGCTGGGTTCGGTTCACCCGCTGTATAAGACCACATCGCCATTCAGGACCAATACAACGCAGGGTGATGTGCGGAGGTTAGGTGTCAGCCGAATAAGATTCAATAACTATTGAACGCTGTGAATCAGCCTGAATGTGGAAACATGTGATTCTTTTATTGGCTTGGGTTATTTAGTCTCATTTATTTCTTCTTCGTTACATTATTTTTTTTCACACCAGCTAAGAAACAGATTCAGGTTTCAGGGCTGTGAGTGGACACATTGGCTGCTGGTCAGCTACATGGTGGCATTACCACCTTGCATCGATTGCAGTGACGTTCAGCCACACAGTGCATCCACGAGATCCGTTCATGCGGTGGGGCTGGCTGCTACTAAAGCAGCTTTTGTGGTTCTGAAGAGGAACATGAGATTCACTAAAGCCCTAAGGCTGCAGGTCACGCTGTTTGTTCACATTCGCTAAATGAGGAGAGCTGTAGAAGGAGTGTATGCTTTGAATTCAAGCTTCTCAAGGCTGGAACGCACACGAGACTTGGGAACAAGCGAAGGATGTGAAGCATAATGGAAAGAAATTGCTTATTTTTTTGTGGTAAAAAGAAATGTCAAGCTCTCCACAATCTCCACGTCTTTCTCACATTCGCACAAACAAAATTGAAAAAGACTATTAATACTGTAGCATTCGAGTATTTTCTTTTTATCTGGACCCAATTTGAACTTTACCTAGAACTCTGAAATAGAACATTTTAGTTGATAGTCTATTAAAGTTCAATCAGATAAAGAAGCGTGTTAGATGTGGAATGCTACTTTAAGGAGTTCACTGCAGTCTATAGTAACCCTGGCCTAAAATCTTATATATATATAAATTAAAAAAAAAAAAAAAAAAAAAAAAAAAAAAAAAAATATATATATATATATATATATATATATATATATATATATATATATATATATATATATATATATATATTTTTTTTTTTTTTTTTTTTTTAATTAATTAATTCATTTATTTTTTTTGTGTGTGTGTTCAATTATCTTTTGCTCTGTAGACCTGCTTGATACACCTAGTCGTTCTTGGCCATCGTTTTTTTTTCTTCTCTCTTTGCTGTTCTTATCTTTTCTTTCGTAACACATTTGCATTTATGCATAAAGAATGAAGACTGCAGTTCATTTCAGATTTGTCTGCAAACCCTGCCAGGAATTTTCTCTCTCACTCTTTTTCTCACTCTCTCTTTCTCTCATCCTCTCCATCTGTACAAATTATTTTATTCTAGACTGAAATTTTCTGCCTTCTTGCCCTTTTAACCAAATAACTGAAAGGGTAAAAGAGGTAAAAGAGAACATAATGATAAAGGCTACATAAACAATTTGGTCAAAAGTATGTGGACACCCATCTTAATTCAAGGATTTTAGTCGCTGCCAATTCAAAGACAAACACTTTCAATAGAACAGAAATACTGAAGAGCTCAGTGACTTCAGTAAAAGTCAGTTTGGCACTTTCATCAAATGTCACCTTTCCCACAAGTTAGTTTGGGCAACTTCTGCCCCAGTTCAAATGCTAAAGTTGTATAGTGTTACAATAAAAATGCATCCCATAATGAGTACCATACTAAAGTGTAGTACAATTGCATTTTTTAAATGTTTCAAATGATAATTTTAAATTTACTAAAAATAATTCTAATATAAATATAATAAAAGTGTAAATAAAATTTAATAATATAATATAAAGTTTTATTTCTCAATAGTTTTCTCTATGGTTTCTCTAATTAACCATAATAGAATCTAAATCTGTGATCTCATGGTCTGAAGGGTCATAGCACTTCCTGATTCACACAAATGAATGAGGTATGTTGGAACAGAAAAAAGGGAAACCCCACCTGAATTAGCAGAACTGGATAAATATAAAATCAGTGTTACTAAAGATATGTGACTGATTAGGACTGTGTGGCCACATGAACACCTACAGCATGGGGATCCCAATGGCTAAACCATAATACAAACCATATCAAGGTGGCAATCAAATGGTAATAAAAAAAATCTGGTACCGGGAAATGACAGTCAACTTCTTCTGCCATAGGCTTGGCAAACTCAAATTCTACAAAGAAAACACAATAATGTGAGGACCTGTTGTTCTACAGATTGCAGGTAACTGCAAAACCTGAAAGCTAACAGCAAAACACAGATTCAGAAATAGGTTGAAACTGAACTGGATTTATCAGCCCTACAGACCCCATGCTTTACTAACCTTCATCAAGGCTTCTGTTCTGCATGCAAAGCAATTGTATATGCATACAGTTGCGTTCAGGGATATTCCTTCAGGACCCAATGCGTTAATCCTTCCTGCAGTGTGTACGTTTTTGTGTGCCATGTGTAGATTATAGAGCCTTCACAGATGAGTGATAATCTGGGATGGCTGGAAGAGATGTGGCCAAGGCTGGGCTAGAGTCCATTTCCAGTGGATTGTTTTTGCCAGGCAGTGCTGCCAGTGCTGCATAAATTCTCTGAGAAGGAAGAGCTGGGCAGAATAAACAGAGCGTATTCTGGCCAAGTAGATTAGCTTTTCTCAACATCCTTTAAGACATTTAATTCACTTTCTGCTCTGGGGTTTCAGGTGAAAGTATGTTGTAAAAGTAATTGTTACATGCTCGGCATTCAGGAATGTTTTTGCCATGCCTACCTACCGTCAGGTGTAAATAAATGCTTTCTTTTCTTTCATCTGGGTTAATTCCTGCTCACCGTAGCCTTTCTAGAGACTGGCATTAAATGGAATGCTCTAAACTCTTGGCATAAAGCACTTTTCTCATATCGTCACTGTCACACAAAAAACAAATAGTCTTGACTGTCTTTACAAGAGGTGTGTTGTTAAGCATTTTAAATTGTTCTCTAATGTCTACATAGAAAGTATATGAGAAGGTGTGTGGTGGAGGTAAAAATCGACCTAATGCTCTTGCATACTTCCATTTACAGCTCAATGATTTGGGCCTATAATGTATACAATGTTAGAGTCACTTTCTATTTTTAGCTCTGCTCTGATTTGCTGGATACAAGTGAAAATAGACACATGCAGGGCGATAGAATGAATAAGTTAGGTTGTCATATTATTTAGTTAGCTTTTCTTTAATGTGCTTGAGACTTGCTAGTAATGTTATCTATACTAGCAACTTGCCTTTGATGCTGAACACAAAGAAAAGTTGTTTCTCACCATGAAACTTATTATTGATGATCTGCTTTAACCATCAATCAGGCTGCTACTTACAAGTTAAAAGGGGTTGTAATGTTCATAAAGGTGGAACTGCTGGTCTCTTCAGTCTCTTCAGTCTCTTCAGTGCTAAATACCGAGCAAAGGTCCTCAACATCATCCGAGGTTTGAGAAACTGTGACTTTCAGTTAAAGCTCTCCAGGATCTTGTTTAACATGCACGAGCTGAAGTTAGTTTCCAATTCACCAGCTTGTTTAGCAGTTTTTCTGTTCCACCTTAAATGGTGATGCAGTTAAATTGAGTCACATGCACAAGATATAGCATTTAAGGTGGATTGGAACATTTAATTAAAAAACTGCCATGAACATTAGCCAGGCCTGCTGACAGTTGGGTTCCTTGGAAAGGGTTTAAAAGTGCCGACATCCCTGTGATGCCTAGAATGGTGGAAGTCAAGGCTGTTCTGTAACAGTCCAGGATTTTAGAGGTTGTCCATATAACAGCCCTGTTTTGTAAGTGCAGGATTTGTATTTGAAGGAAAAGATGTTTGAGGTTCACGGTATGTGAGTTCTATCTACTCTCCTTATTCAAGTCTGCCTCTATGAATACAGTTTTCTATTCTATGGCACCTTAAAGAATGTTTTTGTGCTTCTCCTCTTGAGTTATAACTTTGAACACAGGAGCTTTTTCTAACAGTGACGATGTACATATGTATTGCAAGAGAATGCAAATTACACAATTTTCCATTGCTGCTTCTGAGAACTGTATAAAGCAGTGAAGCTCAGTTTGTCAGTGCACAGAATGTATTTCCACTCTTATATTACCTTATAAATTTGCTGGAAAACAGCGAGTCCTGCTGCCGGGTACATTGCTCATTTTAGATGTGGATCAACATTAATTCACCAGCATTGGTGATGTGCAGTGACAGTACAGACCTGTTTTTAATCCTGTTTACTGTTTAAGGTTGATATGCTGTGCTAATGGGCTTACTATACCATATAGAGGTATATGTTGAATGAATCGCCCAATAAGCTGAATCGGGGATATATCCTAATGTCCAAAATTACAAAATAATCATGCAAAACTTGAAGGTATGCAAAAGAAAAGAAAGAAAGAAATGAAGGGCTCTAATGGAAATCTAAATTGGTCCTACTAACGTCCTCTGTACATGACAGGAATTGGCATTTTGAAAGGGTGGGCTTGAGGTTGAGTTATGGCAGTTCTGCACGCTGGCTGATTCTAGACATGAGTTGAGAGCTGATGCTCGGGTGCATTGATTGACCCATCTTTGACCTTTCCCTGCATCCGCCTTCTTTTTCTCTATTTTCTGTCTTGTTTGGTCTCTCCTTGCGGTTGAGAACTGATAAAGAGTCTTTCAGAATTCAGAGCGCTTGTGTGTATGAGTGTGTGTGAACGTGTTTAAATACTCCGAGCGGAGCTGCTGATTGGCTCTAGGCCGGGCTACAGAGGATGGACGGGTGGGGGGTGTTTGCATGTAGTGACAGATTGATATTTTTTCTCTGTTGGCGAGAGAGCATGAGGCTTTAACACTTGATGGGACGAGTGTAGAGACGCTGAATACAGGGACCTCCCTCTCTCTTTCTTTCGCTTACTCATTATTTATTTCTCTCTCACTTTATCTGTTTTCCTCTTTCTTCCTCCTGACTCTGTTGCCTTTCTCACGATTTCTTTCCCTCCTGTCTCTCAATTGCTCTACACTCTCTCTCTCTCCCACCCACTGATGTTCCCCCACCAGTCTCTCTGTTTCTTTCTCTGTCTTTCTGTCTCTCTCATGTGTCTCTCTCTTTCTTTTATACGTCTCTTCTATCTAGCTCATATTATTTTTGTTTTGTTTTCATTATTTTTGTTTGTTTGTTTTTTTCTTTAACGATTTCTCTCTCTTTCCTCCTGCTTCTGTCTGTCTTCTCTTAATTCTTGTAATTTCTTTCTCTCCCGTCTGTCAGATTCCCTCTCTCTCTCTCTCCCTCTCTCCCTCTGCCTGTCTAATCTGTTTTCTCATCTGTCTTTCTTTTTCTTTCTGTCTTTCCCTTATGTTAATTATTTCTATCTTTTATGGGCAGTCGTGGTTATGGGCAGTCTCTTTCTTTTTTTCTTTCTCTCTCTCTCTCTCTCGCGCGCGAAAATGATTCATTGTGTAAAATAATTCCTGGGGTTTTTAACAGCTTATGGTTTTTAAATAATGTTTATTAAAGGGGATATAAAAGTCAAAGTCTCTCTTTCTCTCTTTTTATTCTGACTTGTTCTGTCTTTTTGGGTTTTTTTTCTCTTAAATCTTTCTCCCAATTCCTTTACCCTGTCTGTCAATTTCTCTCTCTCTCTCTCTCTCTCTCTCTCTCTCTCTCTCTCTCTGATTGTCAGCGTTTGTGTGGTGTTGAATGCTGCATTCTTCTGGCTCTCCTCTTCTCTCTGACAGATCTCTCCACTGCAGGCTCGGTGGGGTTTCTGCTGGCGTGCATTAATTTAGCTGCAATCTGCATGTGTTTATTCACAGACATGGATCCGCGTGGAGGTGATTTCAAAGGCGTCCTCTGATTCGCTGTGGTTAAGCTGTAGGAACAGCAAAGCAAACGGGTGACGTTTTAATGAGCACAGAAACAAGAAAGCAAAGCATGAACATCCCCTGAAAAGACACAGCACAGATACTCAAACGAACCAGCAAACTAATAACAAAAACATTGCTCTGCCTAAAATCCAACCAAGTTCTATAGCAGCCTTGTCCACAAACATATGTCACAAGATCAAGTATAAAAGGCTCAGAAAGTCCTGAATTTTAAGAGACCTAGTAGGATATTGTGTGTGCGCATGTAAGACTTGCACTGTGTGTTTGCTTCTCAGTGGATTTTAGTGTTTAGTATGTTTGTGAATCTGTTTGTACGTGTGACTGGATGAAAGAAGGTGTGTGTGTGTGTGTGAGAGAGATGACAGCAGGGCTAGTGGGAGGGACAGAGCTTCGTTAAGAGTGCTGTGGATGAGGCTGCCATGACAGCTGCTGCCTACAGGTGGTGAGGAGAGAGAGAGAGAGAGAGAGAGAGAGAGAGAGAGAGAATATGAGAGAGAGAAGGAGAAAAAGGGAAAGATGGCAAATGAACAAGAAAGTGAGGAAAGGGAAAGGAGACAGAACACCTGTCATAGCAGTAGTTTCTTTCTGCGCATTGTGAATACACTACAGAAGAAATTCCACCATTTATTTTTTATTTCTGCATAATTAAATTATTAAGATGTAAACAGAGTTATTCAAAGTGGTTCGAGGTGAAATACTCTGTTTTAGATAAACGTACCGAGTGGTGGTGGTGATAGAAGCAGACATCTAAAGCATTTAATCCCTCTAAAAGCTACTTCACAGAATGTTGTACATGAAATGGTTATAAATATGTTATGTGATGAGAGAAAGCTTTTTGCCAAAACACATATTTTTATGTGTAGTGTGCAAAGAGAACTTGTCTTTTCCTTATTCACCACTATTTTACAATTTGCAGCATCACATATACAACTCAGAAGACCCTTGTTGTGTGTGTAAAATGGTTATGCTACTGTAAAGTCAGTAAGATTCAAGTTTCTCTTTCATGTACCATTTTGCAGCAAACCTCTCTGTATGAGTAATTGAATGATTCAGTTTTAATCCTCTGATGCACAAGCTAAGTAAACGCCTTCTAATGCACAACATGGGTTAAACGTGACATATATTCATTTCCTATGTTATTTTATGTACTGCTGAGTATCTCTTTGGCATTTCTTTTAAAACCAGTTTATTTCATTGTTTAATGTTTCAAGTGTTCATTAAAACTCTTGTTGAGTCATGAACAAAATTAGGTTTTTGTAAATATGTTCCTATCTGCAAATCTACAAATGTCAATAGAGCTTATCACATTCCATAGTGAATACATAATGGTCAATGTTGACCCATGTTTTGCGTTAGAAGGGCAGTGATACAAAAATGTTTTTAATTAAAAAAACAATCGAGAGCAAGTAAATTGAGGAATTCATTGAAGCTTGAATGATCTAATTAATTTATTTCATATATATATATATATATATATATATATATGTGTGTGTGTGTGTGTGTGTGGTTGGGGGAATTGATTGGATTCAAAAATTCAGCACAATATAGAACCCAGTCTTTCTGGTAAATGTGTATGATTGCTTAAAAAGTCACAGTGAAGGTATATAGTCCGCTCATACAGTCATCCTTTAAATGTTAATATATGCAAGCAGGGGTCTCTGCAGTACATCACGAGTGGGTGTATTTCAACTGTACAATTATAATGCTGTGGGTGTTTTTCAACCATTCAGTCACGGTTAAGGTTAAGCTTTGGTTTAGGGTTAGGGTTATTGACAAAAAGAGTTCATGATGCCCAAACAGTTTAAAAACACCCACTTCTGTTCTACAGAGACTCGTTACTCAGTAACTATGCGTTTGATATCTATGTTATGTTCATTGGGCCTTATTCACTAACCTTTCTTAAGAAAACACTCTTTTTTAAAAACCCACTAAGACACTTTTCCTGAAGATTCGGACATTCATCATGTTTTCTTATTGGGATTTGTTCTTATGTAGCAACAGAATCTGCACACAGTTCTGCAGCTTAAGAACACCTCAGGAATCTGATATGGACTTTTTCTTGGGGCCTTTCTCAAGAACAATGAAAGATGGTGAAAACATGGCGAGAGAGGCATTGTTCATTCGACACATTGTTCTGCTGAGCAGTAATTAACATAATTGCAGTTAATTGTAGTTTTGGAAATACAAACACATACAGGACTTGTTTTTGTCTCTGTTATCATATGAAGTTTAGTCTCTAAAGTTAAATATTGAGCCTCAGCTCAAAATCATCATATTTTGAGAGTGATGTGGATCACAGTAGAAAAACTTACTGACTTACCAAAACCAACAGTGATCCTACATGTGTCTTCTTATATGCAGTATTGATAATAGTAAATCATCATCATAGTAAATCACAGCAAATGTCAATGTTTCTTTGGTTACTATTACTTTTATTGCCTTACCGTAGCCTGCATATATTTAAAAATATGTTGTAGGGCAAATGTTAATACAAAGCTATCATAAAGCAATGGCAACCTGTTTGTATCCCTTTTGTGTTAGAACTTTCTAGAGGCCTTAAACAGTTTAGTCTGGTCTGGTCCTAGACTCTCTAGAATGACATTTGTTAATGGTGTTGAAGAACCTTTGAATTGTGTAAGGATTTTTTAAAAATAGTGACATTCCCCTTTAAACATTGCATTCTCTGTAGACACCCTCATGTTCTCATCAGCACCATTTATGAATCGGTGAAGCCGAGCAGGAGCATATTTCTTAAAGGCAGAGCTGTGCCGGTCATGAATTACAGATTTTAACTCTAATAGAGTGTGTAGGGTGACTGAAGGTTGGTAGTGGCATTTGACAGCTGGCATGTGTGAGTGTGTAGGCGGGGGTGGGCACGATGTTCAGTCCAGTGACACCCACAGTCAGTGAAAAAGCGACAGATTGCAGTGTCACCAGTTTAAGCGCTGATGACACAGTCCAGAATGATGCCCTTGTCTGATGCCTCTGGCCACTAATAAATCTGAATTGTGAGGGGAATCACGTGGCACTAAGCTAAACTAACACTTCACCTTGACAATGTTCACCCCTCCCTTTCTAAACAGGGTGCATTTATAAAACTCTTCCTGATCTTTTATGGTAAGAGGATTTATTCACTTTATTCCAGCATGTGGGAACAATACACACACATCTGATTGAATGAGTGAAAGAACATAATCATTGCTGTGAAATAATTGTAATCAGGCAGAAGGGAAAGAGAAGTGGCGGGCCGATTCCAGACATTTCTGTAATCAAACACTAATTGCTGGTGGCACAAGCCTTAATTGAGGAGAGACAAAGAGACAAGGCCGAGCTGGCTGACAATGTCATACCTCTGCTGCTCTCCTTATGAGACATCCCTCTGTAACCTTCCAGTCCTCCCTCTTCATTGGCTTTGAGGCCTGACTTCATTGCTTTCCTGTCATCATAATCCTCTGAAGTTGTGTCGTCATAGACTTCTGGAGTTGTGACATCATAAACCTCTGTAGTCATGTCATCATAGACCTCTAAAGTTGTGTCGTCATAGACTTCTGGAGTCGTGACATCATAAACCTCTGTAGTCATGTCATAGACCTTTCAAGCTGTGTCGTCATAGACTTCTGGAGTCGTGACATTATAGACCTCTGTAGTCATGTCATCATAGACCTCTGTAGTCATGTCATCATAGACCTCTGTAGTGTCATCATATTGCTCTGTAGTGTTGTCAAAGACCTCTGAAGCCATGACTTCATAGACTTCTGAAGCTGTGTTGTCATAGAGTTTTGGAGCTCTGACATCATAGATCTCTGGAGCTGTGACATTAAATACTTCTGACACTGTGAGGTTAATAAAGGCCTAAAGTCATGAGGTCATATAGCTCTGTAGTGTAGTAAACCTCTGAAGTCATGACATCTAAGAACTCTAAATTTGTGTCGTCATAGAGCTCTGAAGTCATGTTGTCATAGAGCTCTAAAGTTGTGTCGTCATAGACTTCTGGAGTCGTGACATCATAAACCTCTGTAGTCATGTCATCATAGACCTCTGTAGTCATGTCATCATAGACCTCTGTAGTGTCATCATATAGCTCTGTAGTGTTGTCATAGACCTCTGAAGCCATGACTTCATAGACTTCTGAAGCTGTGTTGTCATAGAGTTTTGAAGCTCTGACATCATAGACATCTGGAGCTATGACATAATATACTTCTGACACTGTGAGGTTAATAAAGGCCTAAAGTCATGAGGTCATATAGCTCTGTAGTGTAGTAAACCTCTGAAGTCATGACATCTAAGAACTCTAAATTTGTGTCGTCATAGAGCTCTGAAGTCATGTTGTCATAGAGCTCTAAAGTTGTGTCGTCATAGACTTCTGGAGTCGTGACATCATAAACCTCTGTAGTAATGTCATCATAGACCTCTGTAGTCATGTCATCATAGACCTCTGTAGTGTCATCATATAGCTCTGTAGTGTTGTCATAGACCTCTGAAGCCATGACTTCATAGACTTCTGAAGCTGTGTTGTCATAGAGTTTTGCTCTATGATGAGCTCTGACATCATAGACATCTGGAGCTATGACATAATATACTTCTGACACTGTGAGGTTAATAAAGGCCTAAAGTCATGAGGTCATATAGCTCTGTAGTGTAGTAAACCTCTGAAGTCATGACATCTAAGAACTCTAAATTTGTGTTGTTGAGCTCTGAACTCACGAAGTTAGGACGTCATGGAGTCATGTGGTCATAGACCTCTGTAGCCGAATCATGATAAACCTCTAAAGCCACAATGCTGTAGACGCTACATTCTCAGAAACAAGGTGCTAAACTGTCACTGGGGTGGTACTATACACCACTTAAGTCATGTTTTTAGGAGGCATTGATTCCACACACCCTGTCTTGACTTTTATTTTATTGTTCTGTTTTAAATTGGGTCGTGAAAGGGTACACATACGGTGTGTCTTAAAACCTAGTGAGTGTCTAAGTAGGCTGTCTAGGTAGGCAGCTGTTTAAGTAGCAGCGTTCTGTCTGACATCTCTCTTCATAAACGGATTACTGAGACGCTCTAGTTGCTAAGCTACCAACCGGCATCCAAAACAATAGCCTGAGGCTTAAAAATCCGCTAGCATAAATGCTAATGGCTCCAGTATAGAACTGCAAAATGGTCAACGACTCGTTACAGAGTTGTTAATAAAATACTGTTTTGTGTGATTATATGACAAGAAACACATTAAAACGCCAGAGAAAATCAAAATAACTCACATTTTAAAACCACTTCTCTGCTGGTAGATTTGCCTGCGTTGCATCATGGGATTGCCTTAGCGACTGAGGAAGCGTTCGATGCTTCCTTAAAATCTGGTTAAAATAAGGCTCCTCAGTAGACAGCATGTTAAAGGTATGTAAGAATTGGGACAGCCTACATGTCGGGAGCGCATACTATGATGTAAAATGCTGCCTATGTAGACCCTCACTAGGTTTTGAGACACACCTAGAGTATTACTGCCAAAATACTTTTCTAACCTTAGCAGCTGTCCTTTGCACTGTGGAAATGTTCATGATGTATGGACCAATAGAAATGCTCTAAATGTGCTTAGAATCAAAACGTCTTTACATTATCTTACATTGAAAGTAAATCATGTTTTGGTCTCTCCTGTGAAGCTACAATGAGCTGGGTTTCCTTTGACAGTAACGATAAGCACCTTTCCCCTGGAAGACTTATTTAAGGTACACAATCAAACGTTAAAACCACACTTTCACCTTTTGTAGCTTAGTATATGTGCCTGGTTTGTAATTCTATAACTAAACAAATGGGACTGCATAGTGTGACAGTGTGTAGTTGTGTCGTCATACACCTCTGACTCGTCATAGAACTTCAGGAACTCTGGGTCTAAGCAGTTTTTCTCCATGAGAAACATGAATGATGTTTTCAGGAACACAAATGTTCCAAAGAAACGTGAAATATCACAGGATTAAGTAGTGTGAATATCAATATTGCTATATCCATGTTCTTAACTCTCCTGCAGACTGAAATGACATTGCATGAATGTAAGCCTTCTATCAAACACTATTATATAACAACATGAGCTACTCAAACTCTAGCCTAACGCTGCCAAAGCAACTACCACACGCAAGTGGCTGGGCTGTTTTAGTGAGACTGCCAGTCTTCTAAGGCTAGTTCAGTTCCCAGGAGTGTTTGCTTTATATTCATAATTGTTCTTATTGATAACTTCCTAATTCAGAGCATTCATTAACATGTTGGGGAAGCATTGGATGATCACAGCGTGTGACAGCAGTGATTTTAAAAACTGCAAGTTTTTCCATTGAAAAAATAAAGAGCTCAGAGTTCCTACTGACCACAGAAGGAAGTGTTGTGGTGTTTAATGCAGTTCTTTTTTTTTCCTGGCTTGCTGGAGGGTTTCCGCCTGAATGTACCTGTTTCGTTCATACATTTGTTTTTTGAACATGGTGGGCCTTGTTATACGTGTGTTGGGGCCTGTTAATTTAAACAAAGGCTGTTTATGTAGATCTAGCTGAAAAGCACAGAACCTGAAGAAGATTCCTGAATTTGAAGGAAAGATGAGAGCTTGGAAAACGAATGGTCATATAAAAATAAATGGCTATTGTGAACATTATTTAGAATTACAAATATAGCACGCTAGGAAAAGAAGGCCTGAGAAGCCTGTTCAGATCACTACACAGGGCAGTGACAGACTAGTCCTGTGGAGTGTTGGGGGGAAAGCTAGCACTGAGGGTCTTTAATTACTGCCTGATAATAAGGTTTCTTAATGGGTGTCGTAGATGCTGATGTCTGTTTACACCCGCATGCAAATGAAGAGAGAGGCTTTTTGCATGAGTCATACGGCCTGTTTGTTCCATGACCATCACATTCTCTTTTTCTCCATCTTTCCTCTCATTCTCTCTCTTGTTGTCTCTTTCTCTTTCTTGATTGTTTTTCCTTTTATTGTCTCACTTATTCATTCTTTCTGTCGTTAGAGATGCAGATCTTGTGTCTGTTTTGCAGCTGCTTGATTCGAGACAGCACATCATTAACTTTCACACACATAAACCCGCATGTCATCAAAGTCAATCTCTCTCTTTCTTTCTTCCTCTCTCTCTTCCAACTATCTTTTCATGCCTTTCTCTATCTCTCTTTCTCTCCCCACTATCTCTCTCTGTCTCCCATCTCTTTATGCATTTCTTTCTCTCTCTTCTTCTCTCCCTCTCCGCCACTTTCTCTTTATCAGTGTCTGTCTCTTCCCTTGTCTCTTTCCCTCTCTCTCTCCCTCTGTCTTTTTTGTCTGCTCTTTCTTTCTTCTATGCTCTTCCCTTGTCCTCTTTATCTTTTCTACATTTCTGTCTCTTCTTATTTTTTCTGTCTCTCTTTTTTATCTAATACCAATTTCCCCTCGTTTTCCAGCTTTCTTCGTCTTTCTTTTTCTTTTCATGCCTTTCTCTTCCTTTCTTTTTTTGATACCCTATTTCTTTTTTCCCCTTTATTTTTGATCTCATACTGTCCCTCTTTCTGTCTCTATATGTCTTTTTACTGTCTTTCTCTCTGCGCTTCTCTCATATGCTTCCTTTTTCTTTCTCTCTTTTCTTTCTTTCTTTTCTTTCTCTTTCTCTGCCTTTTCTCTGTCTGTCGCTTGTGGTACTCTTACTTTTCATCTTTTTATATATTTTCAGTTTTTCGTCTCTTTACATTTCTCTTTCTTTGATCTCATATTCTCCTTTTCCTTCATTACATGTCCTACTCTCTCTCTTCTTCTTTTTCTTTCTTTTTCTTTTTTTCTTTTTCTATTGTTTTCCTTTTGTTCTTTTCCTTTTGTTCTTTTCTCTGTCTTTTCTTTCTTTTAATTCTTTCTTTCTCTCTGCCCTGCTCTCTACTATTTTCTCTCTACCATTCCCTTCCTCACTCACTACTTTTTCTCTTTTTTCCTCATAAAATTATTTTCTCCTTTCTATCATGTAATTTGTCTCCTGTTGTTCTCTCTCTCTCACCCTTTTTCTTTTTCTCTCTCTAATGTGATACTCTTGCTCCTCTCCTTCTTGCCATATTTTCTCTTCCTTATTTTCTCTCTTCACTTTTCTCTTTTTCTTTCTTTTATCTCAAGCTCACATTTTCCCTTCCATGTCTTCTCTATATTTTCTCTCTCCTCTCTTTCCTCTCCCACTCCTGTTTTATTGGTTTCATTTGCTTTCTCTGTTTGCGTTGTTCTTCACAAAAACACTTGTGTGGTCAAACAGCTAAATATATATTCTGTGCTGTAAGTTTATATACATGCTGATCTCTGCCTTACTTCCTGCTTTTATATCCCTAACCCCCCCCCACCCCTCACCCCCCCATCCACCCCCGAATACTGAGCGCACTTAATGTGGCCTGTGTGGGTGTGAGTGGGTCAGTATTGACTGTGTGCTGTGTGTGCTGAAGGCTGGAGGTAAATGGAGCTCTTTGTATGAGGGGCTAAAGCAGTAAGCTTGGACTTCATTCACTGTTCCGTCCTCTAACAAGACACACATTCATCCGCAGCCTGGCCACTGCTCTGGACCTCAGTGTGTGCCTGTGTGCGTGTCTCAGAGGGACGCTGTGTTCAGTACACCTCATTCACCACAGGCACCAAATCCCCTTCTCCTGTGCATATAGATGGTGTGTGAGTGTGTGTGTGTTTCAGCTTCTGTGTGAAAATGTGCTACTTGAACAGATACTCAGGTTTTATAAGCATCGGGAGTGCCAAAAACAATGAGAAATGATTTTTATTCAGCATTTTACACTAAATCCAGCTAACAGGACTAATTAAGATATGATTTTAGTTAAACATGCAGTGGGGCAGTGTACCGATGATGTCCACCATATCCTTCAAAAACATATTGACACATAATGTATCACAATAGATAATCATATTGCCCACCCTTACCACTGCATCTGTATCATGCTTGTGCAAACATTTACAAGAACCTTTTTGTATCTATTAAAAACAAAACTCTTACTATTGACATATGTTGATATACAACAGCATCAACTCCTGGCATTGCCTTAAAAAATATTTTTCTTAAATTAGACTCACAAACCCAACTTCTACCTATTGTTAGAGAGTCCATTGCTTTTTGCAGCTTAACGTGGCCAAGAACCAGTTACATCTGGCTGGTATACAACATAACCAACCACAGATCAATTCAATTCAAGTTTATTTGTATAGGGCTTTTTACAGCAATGTTTTCACAAAGCCGCTTTACAGAAGTTTGAAAACAGACAGTTACAACATATACAGTATATCCCACAGTGAGCAAGCCAGAGGCGACAGTGGCCAGTAAAAACTCCCTTAACTGGAGGAAGAAACCTTGGGAGGAACCAACACTCTCAAGGGGAGACCCATCCTCCTCTGATAAAACAATATTTACAGTTTAATAAACTAAATACCAGAGAAAAGCTGAGAGAATATCTGTTTGAAGTCTGGATAATAAAAACTTTCCAAACTGCACTGGTAGTGAAAAGTGGGAGTGAACTAGCAGATCACTGCTTTAGGATTACTTGAAGAGGCAAGTGTTTTTTCAAAACTTACAGGAAACAACTATGGTGGCAAACTCTCAGGACCTGTCACTTAAAATGCTTTGAAGAAAATTGTTAAGCACCTTTTAAATATATATGATGCCCAGAACTTCACAACCATATCTCACCTTAAAGGTCCAGTCTCAACCTGCAGAGTGAACAAATATTTCTTCTTTTTTCTCTTTCTTTTTTTTATTTCATACTGTCCCTCTTTCTGTCTCTATCTGTCCTCTTTTTGTTGTCTTTTCTCTGTTCTTTTTCTCTTTCTCTTTCCCTGCTCTTTCTCTGTCTGTCTCTTGTGGTACTCTTCACTCTTCACCTTTTTATATAATTTTAGTTTTTTCTCTCTTTACATTTCTCTTTCTTTGATCTCATATTCTCTTTTTTCCTTCACTATCTGTCCTTTTTTATTAAAATACTCTCTCTCTTCTTTCTCTGCTTGTTTTTACTTTGTCTGTTTTCCTTTTGTTGTTTTCTTGTACTTCCCTTTGTTTTTTCTTTATTTTACTTCTTTCTTTCTCTCTGCCCTACTCTATACTGTGTTCTCTCTCTACCATTCCCTCTCTCACTCTCTACTCACCCCAAAGGTCCAGTCTCAACATGCAGAGTGGGCAGTCTTGCCTTGTTTTTTTGTTTTCAGACTGATTAAACACACTCTCGCAGACATGCATGTAGCTAATCAGAATGGAGATCAGAATCAGAATGGAGATGACCAAACCCCAATAATTGTGATTAGCTGTGCAGATGATATCAAATGATATAATGTGCAAAAGATATCAGATGCTCTGTTGACATGTAGGCGGAGCATCTGAGGCTGAGACTGAGGCCAGACACATTGCAAACATGAAGCTCGTCTGTGAACCCAGTGCGTACAGTGGAGGTTAAGACGATGAGTACTCAAAGGGGTCACAGTGAACAAATAAGAGCAGAATCCACTGTTGTTCCAACAACCACAACAGCTAAATGTGCTCAGTAGAAGAGTGAGATGCCTTACCCATTCTGGTAGAATAAATGGTGATAGTGTATAATTTATGTTTATGCAAGCCAACCATATCTGCTTGAGACTGTTAATCTGCTATGTCAGTTTAAAAAGCATGGTATGAGACAGGCTCGGCTGTTGTTGGAGTTGATTTCAAATAGCATGGTATATGGGCAGAAAATCCAATAAAATCAACAGTACAATTAGATGAGTGCCTAATTACACCACTGTGATTGTTTTGCGTGGGTAGATGTTCTGCGCTGACAGTGAGGTTTGATTGTGATTGTTTGAAAAATTCCCCTTTTTAGAGTCGACTCATGTTAATATTAAGTAAGATGAAGGATAAACTAATCACTGGGAACCGTTAACATAGAGTAACTGAAGATCTATAAGGGCAGCTCAGTTATGGTAAGCTTGATATCAACGTTATAGCTAGCTAAAATGAAGTGTCTGAATTTGTCTTGCCAGAATGAAGCACTACAATGCAATTAATATGTATCGCTACAGAGTTTAACTTTGTCTTTAGCTATATGCTGCAGTGCATTGAAGGTAAACATTTTCTAAATGTAGCTGTTCAATGCGCATCCTCTGTTTAGCAATATAATTCTCAGCAGACTGACCCTCCACTTAGCTCTGCAGTACAACAGACCAGCAATGTGTATCATTTAGAATAGCAGCTATTGGTATTTGGCGGATTATTACATGGATGGGATATAAACGTTATGAGTATGATACAATCTTGTGACAAATCTATGCCAAAAAAAATAACCCAGATTTGCATTGTGTGATGTCATGTTCTTAACTGTATACATTCATGTGCAATAGTTTCAGCACCCAGGTTCAGATTATGTTGTGTTGATTTTCGATTCGATTTTAAAACGTTTGTAGGAACCTATAGAAATGATGATATTGGATCTATAATTGATTTCATGATAAGTGAGAAATCTGTACAGCTTTGAGAATCAACTTAAAAATAAAATGACATCCACAATGTCTCATATTTGAAAACCGATAACCAAATTTCTCTATTTACACAGCTACATAGTATTTCAATAAATTCAATAAACAGAAAATTGTAGCTCATTATTTTACACTTTCCTATTTTTTTTTCTCATGTTTCCAATTTTTTTTTGCTGCCATACTGTAAACTGTGAATAAACTACTGGTTTATGTTTTGGTTTCTATTTTATAGCTTTACAGTCCACACTGTATGAGGTATTACTGAATAACATCTACAATTATGGTGTAAAGTGACCCCAAACTTTAAAGTGACCCCAAACTTTTGAGCAGTAATGTAATTTGAATGGCTTAATTCAAACCTCTGTATATGACTATGTTTTATTCTGTAGGGTTGTGGAGTGTTTGAGTAGTCTGAGTTGAGCATGATAGGCAGCTTTGGCTGCTCATCCTAAGAGCATGTAAAGAGACTCCAAAACTATAAAACCCAAAGTACATGTCAGAGAGAGAAACCATATTTCACAACTGAATGAAACACCCTTTCTCTGTTACAAGATGACGTCATCTTATAACCCATTTCCTATTGGCTGCCTGTCGGGTTGGGACTTGTGGCAGGATGCCGCTAATAATATAATCATAAAGTATGATTACTGAAAATGAGCAGCAGAGATCTCCTTAAAAAATCAGGTCAGGTTTTGTAGCAGCCGATATGTAAGATTTTAATATCACAAAATAAAAAATGGGATTATGTTATTATCTCTAGTATCAGTTCCCTGTTTGACTATTGTTCTGCTTAACACCAGTGAGCATGTTCATGTGTACGCATAAGTGTGCAAATATGTGTGCGTATGTGTGAGGTATTCAGCCCCACCCTGTCTGATGCTGGGTTTTATTGACTGTGATGGAAATGTTTTTCTTTTGCTGGACTGGTTGCCCTGGCAACAGCTTGCCACTAGGTTGGGCCTCTGTCCGTGGGGCTGGAGAGGTGTTAGGTCATCATGCTTCTGTCATAGTAAGGAGGGACAGAAAACACCTAATGGAGGCTGGAGGAAAGTGTAGAGAAGACGAGAGGAACAAGTGTTTCACCTTTTTTTTCTACCCTATGCCCTCCATTTATCACCCAGCGCCGATGTAATTACAAACATATCAGCCTTAATCCACCACCCGCCCTCTCCCCACACACACACACACACTCTCCCTGATACTCTCAGTATCCACCTGCAGCCCTGTATCTCTCCTAAGCACACCCCACACTTGTTCATTCATTTATAGGAGTGAGGTGCGGTGTTTGCCAGCTGCTAATCATTCCTTTATCGAGCTCTTTGGCTCAATCTTGATCTGTATTCCATTAGATTAATCTACTACTGCAAAAAAGCTTAGGTGTAAGCCTCAGACACCTGCTTATCTACTCTTCTCTTGTTTTTCTGTTTGTGTGTGAGTTACAGAATTATTATCAATAACAAAAGCTATTATTCAAATAAAAACTACCATTGAAATATCATACTCGTCAATTAAGTTAGTTGGGTTTTTGGTGTGTGGATGATGGACTACAAGCAGATTTTTCTACAGTTAAATTTGGATACCCAGGTTAAAGGTCTGCGTTTCCACATGACTTGTGGGCCTGATCACAATGCATGAAGGACTGGGACAACATATAAAAAAAATCTGTATATTAATAAACAGGCTATAAAAGATGAAAATAATTGGAAAATTATTAGCATGCATAATTTAACGCATGGAAAAAACAGCGAAATAATCTATTAAAAAGCCTTAAGTTGGTCAGTCTGTCTCAGCTGTGGATAATGCACATGGCAGTCTTTGTCAGTAGTGACTATTTCAGGAGAAAACATTAATTTGTGTAAACAGTTGAAGACAGGATGTCATATACCCTCGAGTGAGACTGCATTTGGGAGTGGGCCAAAAACGTCTATACTGAGGGCGGAAGCGGGACAAATGTGGGACTGAGAAATAGCAGGACAACTTCTAGTGTGAGGGGGTCAAAAAGACTGGTCTGAAAACATTTCATTGATTTTCTAAGTAAACTAATGTTTTCATTGTCATGCACAAATTTCAATTAACTTGTTGAATAATATAAAAAAATTAAACAACACAGGACATGCAACATTACATTTTGTCGTATGTTAAATTTGGCTTTTAAGCAATAATTGTGGATTCATATATGTGGTAGATGTTTACTTATTATTCACTTTTATTATCAATAAAGCAGGGCCCAGTTTCCCAAAAGCATCTTAGTATTAAAATTAAAACTGGTGGAGTGAGTGTTCGATGTGACATTCGCTCTATTATTGCTTTTAGAAAGTATAGCCC
Source organism: Megaleporinus macrocephalus (assembly GCA_021613375.1). Lineage (NCBI taxonomy): Eukaryota > Metazoa > Chordata > Actinopteri > Characiformes > Anostomidae > Megaleporinus > Megaleporinus macrocephalus. The sequence goes on from CM038702.1 coordinate 51,672,909, forward strand.
ATGTTGTTTGACTAAGAGTGCTCAAATGTTTCCATTTTCTTGTATGTTAATACACCCAGGAGTTGTTGATGGTTTAAAGGAACCTAACTGAGCATCATTTATTGCTGTACTAATTTAGCATTAGTCCATAGTCCACTTCGGTCTGCTATGTACACCTTGTTTTCTGACACAATATACAACCTAACGCTTAAAAAGGAGGCGCAGAACAATCTTTAACAGTGTTACATAACTAGTAGAGGAACCACCAGTTCCTTCTAGACATTTAGAGAGACCTAATGAATTCTGTGAATAAAAAAGAGGTACATGTTTATAATCTAAAATGTAATGAATGAACTGTCTTATATTAATACTCTTATTTCACTTGTTCGGTTTAGACAACAAAATCTCTAGTGTGTCTGTGTGTGTGTCTGTGTGTGCGTGTGTGTGTTTTCTTTCAAATGAAAGATCCTGTATCTTATGTACTGATGCTTGTGCTGTCAGTTTCCACTGTTAACCAAATACAAACTCAGTCTGTATATATAAATCATCTGAATTCATAATTGAATGAATAAATGAATATGTAAACCAATAAAATGAATAAATGAATGAATGAAGGGTTGAGTACCCCGCTATGATGTAAGTAAGTTAGTAGTAAATTATGAAGAAATGATTTCTTTTTCTCAGTGCTGTACAGGTCAATACCACCTAGGAAGCTCCCCTGAAGACCTACCCTGTCATATTGACTCATGTAATTATGAAGTGACAGTGGGAGCAGTCAATCAACCAGCTGTTCCAACCACAATTTTTAAAAATATTACAAAGCATATTACAGTCAGAGGATGTCACGAAACAATTGAAATATAAGTGTACTGTATCTCTAGTGTGTCTGTGTGTGTGTCTGTGTGTGCGTGTGTGTGTTTTCTTTCAAATGAAAGATCCTGTATCTTATATACTGATGTTTGTGCTGTCAGGAATCAGAGTTTCCTCTGTTAACCAAATACAATCTCAGTCTGTATATATAAAAATGAACAGAGGTCATATAAGAGGTTAATACTGTTATCATATTATTTACTTATTATTACTTATATTTACTTATTACTTATTATTATTTACTTATTATTGCTTTAGTCGTGAGTGAACGCCGCTGTAAGTGCTGTGTTGTAGAGAGATGGAGATTGAATGAGAGAGCGAGGTGGGTGCTGAGTGTTCTGTGTTATTAGGCTGTGTGAGTGATGCAGTGGGGCATGTGTGTGTGTGTGTTTGTGTGGATAGAGGGAGCTTGGACTGTTGGCCGGCTGCCTGTGACCCAGATTAGAGGAAATTAAGGAGCTTTTCGATACTGTGTGCTGCCAGCCGCTGCTTTGTGTTCTCCACAGCTGGGCTGATGTGCAGGACCCCAGCCTGTGAGTCTCACAGACCCTGTGCTTCCAGAACACACACTGACCTGGACTCAGCTACAAACTGCAGTCAGACCTACTACAGCTTATCACTTAGAGACAAACTAACTCCAACAGCTCAACAGTCAGTTACTCGGACGGATGAATGCATGAGAGTACAATTGAAGGAATGAGGATAAATGAAATGGATGATTGGATGGATGGATAAGGAGATTAATAAATACAAATGAATAAACAAACAAAGAATGAATGAGCAGAGGAAAATAATTTAGTGATGGATAAATGAAGGGATGGGTGAAAAATGAATGAATTAATAAATGAATAAACAGAAAGGATGAATAAATGAATGAGTAAACAAATCAAAAGAAAGACAGAGTGAATGAATTAAAGATTGGATAAATGAATGAATGAATGAATGAATGAATGAATGAATGAATGAATGAATGGGTAAATATTTCAAGAGAAAATGATTGAGTAAACAAATCGAGAAACAATGCATTCATGAATAAATCAATGAAGGAGTAAACAAATCAAATGGAAAAGTGAATAAATGAATGAATGAATAAATGTAAAGTGTGGAAGAATGAGTAAATACATGAATGAACAAACTGGAGAATTAATTATTGAATGTAGTAGGGGATAAACAAAATGCGTGAATGAATAAACAAACAAACAAACACATGAATGTAAGAATAAATAATTGTAGCAAACAATTGAGTGAATAAATGAAAAGGATTTAGTGATGGTTAAATGAATGGATGGACAAAAAATGAATAAATTAATGAGTGAATAAACAGAAAGGATGAAGAAATTAATGAATACACAAATAAAAAAAGATAGAGTGAATGAATTAAATATTGAATTAATGAATGAATGAAAGGGTAAATAATTCAAGAGAAAATGAACGAGTAAACAAATCGAGAAACAATGCATTCATAAATAAATCAATGAAGGGGTAAACAAATCAAATGGAAAAGTGAATGAATGAATGAATGAATGAAAAGTGTGGATAAATGAGTAAATGCATTAATGAACAAACTGAATAATGAATTATTGAATGTAGTAGGGGATAAACAAAATGCGTGAATGAATAAACAAACAAATGAACACATGAATGTATGAATAAATAATTGTAGCAAACAAGTAAGTGAATAAATGAAAAGGATTTATTGATGAATAAATATGAATGAATATAAATATGATGAACAAATGATAAATGAATTGGTGGATGAACCAATATAGGAAATGAATAAATGAGTCAAAAAATACGGACAATAACTCATGTGAATTCATAATTGAATGAATAAATGAATATGTAAACCAATAAAATGAATAAATGAATGAATGAAGGGTTGAGTACCCCGCTATGATGTATGTGGCAGTGTGTAGATAAAGTGGTGTTAATGAATGTGGCAGGAATGTGATATATAAACGAACAGCAGGTGAAACGTGCGTGCCTTTAAAAGTTGAAGAAGAGTGCAGAGATGTTCTGAATGAGTGAATAAATGAGCTGTTCTGTCATTATAGACGTTTCAGTGCCAGGATAGTAGACGACTGCACAAAGTCGGCGCTCCAGTAAATGAATCTTTAAATCTCTCTCCAATCTCTCCGCCCTCTTTTCTTTAATCACTGCTTCCAATGACCTTTCCTGCTTAAGCTCCCGGCTCTGTTTTCCAACCTCAGACCCCTGCAGTAATCTTTATCGGCTAATTAGAGCAAATAAACGCCGCTGATGTGTGCACTGACAGCTCCACTCTGACTTAACACACGGCCTCATCTGGCTCAGATAAACAGCCTCACTGGGCTTCCTCTTCTCTTAGAGGTGAACCGTCTTTAACTCACAGCGCCGCACTGACCGTTTCCAGCTCTCGTCCACATGACTGCAGCTTTGCATTGTTAATAGGATTCGCACTGTCCTTCAGTCGTTCTGATTCAGTGCTCTGTGTTCAGTTTAGCAGCTCGACATGGTCCATTTCTATTTCCTCCTTAAGCAATAAGAGTTCATGGTTTTTTATTTATTTTTTTTTTTTAAAGCACTTGGGCTGCTGCTTAGTGTATGCATTTTTAATCATCTGCCTCTTGGGTAATATCCAGTGGTGTCGTACAAGTGCATTGTCTTGTCTGTATTGTATCCCATAGGTTTTCAGTTCAGGAAATAGAGGCGCCCAAGTTATATATGGCTCAAAGCTAGAAATGCATTAAACAGCATAATCAGAAAGGATGCTCAGCTGTTTCTATTTGTGGGCCGCTCTTTGCCAATGGTGTCAAGAATGGCGGTTTCATAAGGACGATAATCCTTAGGAGCCGAGATACGCATGCTTTTGTTTTGATATGCTACTCAAGTCTAATTATGTATTTTGAAATGTATTAATTATTGCAGAACTTGTTTATTGCATGTTGCTGTCACACCATTATTCACAGTTAGAGAGTGTGTGTGTGTGTGTGTGTGTGTGTGAACAGCAGCGACTGTTCTCTGTAGAGGGTATTATTTGTGCATAATGAGCCCTATTAGAAAAAGACATTGAATGCTAACATTAGCCAATTTACAGCCAGTGCTGTACCCAATTAGTCTAAGTTATGATTTAATATTAGTTAAGTCATATTGTCACAGTGTCAGGAACATATAGAGCTGTTGTGTTTTCACTCCCCCATTCGCTGTGGAGGACATGTTAACTCCTTTTACTGACTTATCAGAGAACATGCCCCAGATACATTCATCTCCAAATGGTTTGCTTAAATACTTTGGTTAGCTAATACCTTCATTTTCATCCTCAGCTGGAGAACAAATGATTAATCCTAAAATTACAATACACATGAAATCCACAATATTAACTAGATATCATCGTTGTCCAATGGAAATCTTTATCTTTGTCGTTTTTGGGTTTTCTACATCATTTGAACATGCTAACTGACGTTTACATTGTGTGAATATTTAACGATGAACGGACCAATAGAAATGGCCCAAAAAAGCTTGGAAAAAATTCTGGTTCCATTGACTCACATTGAAAGTAATGTAGGTTTTTGGCCTCTGGTGTTGCAGTTTGGGAGATACCTATTTTTTTTATTGGACAGCGATGATACATAACAAACACACATCCCCATGTTTAACTCCCCCCAATCCACCCACATGCGTACACCCCCCACCCCATCAGTAATATTCAGTGTCCTAATAAAAATACAGGAGTTTCTTAAAATCGTATTTTTTTGTTTGTTTGTTTCGCAAGAAAACTAAATGTTCTGAGCAGTAAGTAGTGCATTGTTTAATAGCTTAGACAGATTGTGCAAAAGAGTTGGCCCCTGTAGGAATTTCACACTGCCCCCTAGAGGCCGGCCTTGCAAACAGTGCAGTATGATGGATAATCTCGTACGCCAGGCGGATATTCCAGTACATGATTAGGGGATCAAAGCTCATTATACAGTATTTAGAGTATTTGACAGTGAGATCTTTGTGATTTCCTTGCAACAAATTAGTGTCTTTGTTTATAAAAGTGGTTTCACAGTGACAGGACATGCGGAAAAGGAGAAAAATTAATTCCATTTTAAATGGTCTGCGTGTTTGTATGAATTTAAAACAGAAAGTTAAATGGCTCAGTAAATAAGCAGTTCCATAAACAGAGATTAAACTGAGGGTGTAATAGTCGTACCATTTGTTCCAGCTGTTCTTTTGTTACATAGTGGTAGAAAAGTCTGTTTACGCAGTAACACTGTGCTCAGCGCTTGCATAGACGCACTCACACTCTTATCCTCACTCTCCTCAGGGGTGAAATTGTCGATTGGCTCTCATTAACCTGCTGACTGAATCTTAATTAATTCATTAAGCCTGTAACAGCTGATCGCAGTGAGAGGGCCAGGTCACTCACCTCTCCACTCTCCACCCTCTCTCTCTCTCTCTCTCTCTCTCTCTGTGATCCTCTACTACACAATGTGAAGCCACGCTGGTCAGAGTGTAACATGAATCTGAATGTCTGCCTGTAAAGCACCCAAGCACTGCGAGATGGAGATGCAGCACTCCTTCCTACTGAAAGAACCTGTCAGTGGACGTCTCTTTAAAGAACCATGTTTTGTAAGTGCTGTGAGAGTGAAGCGAATGTTTTTCAGAAGTCCTGTGAACCTCCATATAATATATGCATTAATCTCTGTATCGAAGGGTCCTTGAAGGTTAATGCACAGATGGTTAATCATAAACACCCGATATTAACCTATCATAACACACAAACACAGCACACTGGTGCCGCTGCTGGGCTAAAAAATAGTATCAGTAATGGCACTCTACAGGTGTGAATATTAAAACGTGTTGTATTATTTATAAATAGCCGTGGGAAATCTTTTAGTCACTGCACTTGAGTAACAGAGGCTGCCTTGAATGAGCCAATAGAACTGACTCGTCATCAACAATGATTCATCGTCTTCCACGCAAAGTTTTTCTCCCCAGAAATATCTGTTCATTGTTTTCAATGCTTGCTAAATTAGTTAGCCTAATTACAGCCACAGTGTATCTGCCTTAATTATATCCTCACATTAAGCCGACATTAAGACACTCGCTTTCCATTGTAGCGAAGTGAAATAGATTACACTTCAACTCGCCTTATTTTCTGTGAGGAAACGTAACGAATAACCAAATAGTGATTTCAGTATACCAGAGAGGAACCCTCCGAGCCTTCTAGAGCTCCTGAGACCACCTAATGATTCTGGCAGCTAAAAAAAAAAGATCTGGAATTTTTTTCTTCACTTTGTTTAATAGAATCTTCATACATAATATATTTAAACTCTACAAGTATTGTACTCATACACTTTTATTCAAGGTTTGGCTTAAAACGAAAGGGATAAAACATTTCATTATTATTAATAACATTATTTAATGCAAACTCATCCACTTGTGAGCTCCTTCTGCCGCAGGTTCACGCCGACTGGCATGCTTAAAGACTGCAAACTATGCACAGAGGTCTGCTCACATATTTTTATGAAAACAAAACGTGTTTTCCAGAATCATTGCAGAGTCACAGAGCTTAAGATGCCTTTGGAAAACATGTAGTACTATATTTTCTGAGTTATCAGACTTAAACTGACTACAAGGACACTTAAGCTGTACAAAAAGTGCTGCATTCTTTTCTCCAGATGATAAATCACTCCTGCAGCATGGACGGTAGGACGGTAGTGACTTATTTTTCCCTATTGTTTTTTTTTTAAGCACTATAATATAATAACCCAATGTTTTAACAATAAAATGACTTTTATATTGTTTATTGCACTCTAGTTATCTATCATTTGTTTTTCTCAACATGCCAATTATCATCGTCAACGATATCCGATTGTATCTCCCTATCACCCTAGATAATATGTGTGTTACAAGCTTCAAAGAGAAACATAGTATGTCATGTAAAGGCTTCAGGTGTCTGTGTTAATTCTAGAGTTACCAGAAGATGCTCATGTGCACCAGTCTTAGCTTAACAGTTGTTTTTCCCTCTTTATTTTAGAGTTCATTACTAAAGTTTTGACATTTATGTTCTCAACTAAAGGTCTAGCTTTAATAGTCATGGTTAGTTTGAGTACTTGAGAACCCGGGCACGTCCCCATTATGTAATATAATGGTCCTATAGCTAGCTTTACTTCTTCCAGAACTGCACATCTAAGCTTTATTTTTAAGTGTGTGCTGTGGAGTCAAAGTCAGCATTGAGCAGTCAAAGACATGTCCTCGTGTTCCACTCCATCTTTTAATCAGGCAATTTATGAGGTTGTGTCACAACGCTGGCAGCTAAGACATTTCACTGTTGTCTCACTTGGCCCTCTAAACTGGCAACATCTGACAGCAGTTATCAAACCAGCGCAGATGCTGTCTCACTGTCGTGTGGTAAACACCAGTAGGTTAGGATCTGGAGGAGGAGATAAGACTTTTTCATTCTCTTGTTTCCTCTTACTTGATGGTAGTTCGCTCGCTGCACGTTTGTGCGGGGGTTTTGAGGACGCGCGATCCCTCTGGAGTTTCAACAGAACGGGCCTCCCGCTGTGTGCGTTCCCGTTGCGGAAATGGGCTCTTCATTTTCAGTCCTCTGTGAAATGCGCATGCTGAGAGCTGCTGTCCACGCCGTTACTGTCTTCTGTTCCACATGGCCTTCACTTCCACTTCGGGACTCATGCATATTTGAGAGGAGAGGTTTGCGTGAGTGGCAGGAGGCCGGGAGGAAGGCATCCCCCTCAGCTCGTCGTATACCCACACTGCTGCTGCAGCGTCTGCTCTAACATACTCCTTCTGACATCCAGCTCAGCTACTGCTCCTCACTTTAGATATCACTAGACACTAGAATCTCTATCCACAGTCTCACTCCCAATTGTAGTACTTTATCACCTTCACCTCCAGTCTCGCAAACAATGAACTCTGTTGTAAGAACATAACGAGTGTGCGAGAAAGTGTGGGGCACAGCATTTGTAAAAATAGAATGTACTAACCAGGGCTGGACTTCCTAAAAGCTTGAGGATGATTTCTAAATGGTGGTGCAAGCATCACACTGAACACTCTCTTCACCAGAAAAGATTATCTTAACACTGAGATGCTTTTGGGAAACTGGGCCCTGATTGTATGGTTCCATCTGGCTATCCAGTGTTAGCTGAAAGTATGCATTCCTTGTCCCCTTTGTTAGATTGTTTATTAAAGTTTTTGCTATTAAACAGCCCCACCTACCATATTGTAGATCCACAATTACAGACGGTATTCCTTCTGTTTCTCTGCACAATCTGTTAGCATTTCTTTGCCCCATTCATCAATGGTAGGGAGTCTCACAGGAACACACTACTCAGCAGGTATTATATAGTAGGTGGACAATTGTCAGCACATCTGTCTGCAGTACAAATGATTTAGGCATCTTTTAGTGGCCTTTGTGGATGTAAACAGTCTGCAAAGTCATTAAGCATATGACAGTATATGCCAAAGGCAGAAACTCTCTCCCCCTTTCTCTGTTACAAGGTGACATCATCTTATAACACAATCCTTATTAGCACAGAGAGTTAAAACAGTAAAAACATGAAACATTTTGCTTAAGTCTAGCTTTGTGAAGGCGCATCAGGTCTACAAGCTGTGTTCCACCTGGCTTTCAGGATCGGACTCTGGATTCAATTGTAGGAAAAGCCACAGCAGGATGAGTGCGGGAATTGTAGGATGTAGGATGCCGCTCTGGCTCTTGACCAATTGGAACAGAGTAGGTGAGATAATCACTCAGAGCACAATGGGATTATCAGGAAGGGGCACTTAGAGGAACTCCAACTGAGTGTTTCAGACAGAGGCTGCATACAGATGTACAGTATGACAAAAACATGTGTTTTGGAAAAATTGGAGCATGTAAATCTGTTCTAGTAGCCCCCTAATGTACAATTATGAGCACTGAAAATGGGCACACTTGGTCCCCTTTAACACGTTAAGTGGTGATTGTCCGACTGTATACATGTAAGTGTAACCAGTATACGCGGTTTGGCTGAGCAGTACTAATGATGATGATGATGGGAGTTAACAAATCGACAACACGGCTTGGGGCATTAAATAAATAAATCCTGCACCAAATACCATTCTTTAAACACTTTTTTGAAAAGCAAGGAATTGTTGTTACTTTGTACTGCCTTTATTTGCATTGATTGTAATAATATATAGTGATGTTTCAAGCAAAAACAGTAATTGGCAAGGTAAACAGCTCTAAATCATGTTTTTGCACTGGTACTGTATCTACATTAGTATTCACATCATAGTTTTCTCCATGCTTTATTTATGTCCTTTGTACAGTCTAATCACATTATTCACTTAGATGTAACCTGTAATTAAATTGTTTGCATTACTCTTCATGCAGCCTGTGTTCTTTTATGCACATAAGCTTTGTAAACAGCATGGCATAGCATAAAGCTAAATAGCAATTATTCTTAATAGAAGGCTTCATAATAGGCTTCATAATAATGTGTCAAAACCAAAGAACCAGCTTACACTCCAGTGACTGTTGAAGGAAGAGGTTTTAAGAGCAGACACTGAAGACTGATGCGTTGAATGTGGACGCTGAACATAACTGCACTTGCAATAACTTGTTTGCTTTTCATGCATTTTATTTTTAATGCCACGCTGAGTGGATGAGTTATGATGCAGCTCAGGCCGGATCCTGAAATGATAAAGTTCACTTGGGAGGCTAACTGGAGCCAGGCATTTATTTCATCTGGCCTCAGTTCCCACGGGTGAATGGAAGTCCACTGAAATGGTATTGATTGAGACAGAGGGGGAGGGTTGGAGTAGAGCTGGGCAATTTGACAATATTTATCCTTATCGTGATGAATTACATCACAGTATGTTGCAATATGCCTTTCTGAGCAAATCTTGGAAATTGTCAGCACTTAAAAAAACTCACTGTGTATTTGATTACCAAGAGAGCATCGTTAGTCCTGCTTAATTGGATTTAGTGCCGCACAGTATGTGAAACATTGAATATGAATCATCATGTTCATAGTTTTTGATAGCAGTTTTATAAAGTGGCACTATTTTGTGTTTTCCAATGTATCAGATATTAGAAAACAATGATGATGTAACACATATGACATATCATGATATGACAGATATACATAAGTATGACATATCATGACATATTATGTATTGAGAAAACCTCTTGACACTCAGTAATATTAGTTTTCTTCTTCTTTTTTTGCCATATTGCCCACCTCTATGTTGGCCATGTTACAGCAGCATGCCCACACTGTCCCTGCTGGGTTATTGGACGTGGTCATAAACTCACTCAGCCTGCGTTTACTGCACGTATCCAGAAAACCATAATGTCTCATTATGTTTTTATGGCTGTTTTTTTTTTTTCCACTGCAGCCCCTGTTAGTCATTTCTTTTTAGCACAGGCTTCTCAACAGGCCGTTGATGTGTTCCTGTGAGTGAAAAAAGAGAACACCTTTCTCAGTCATACTCATCTCTTTTAAGCCGAGATTTTAATGGATCTCTGATTACAGTAACATAGTGGAGTTTGCACAGACCTCTGTGCTAAAAAATGTAAAAAAATTAATTTTCAGTGGCAATATCAGGAAGTGTGAATGACGCCTGAACATGTGTTTAACATCTTTCAAAAATATCTGCAGTGTTAACACAGTTAAAGCCTCCTTCAACACAAAGACGTTGCTAAGTGAACCTAATTTCTGCCTTGAATGTTGACACTGCAATGTGTCCCTTGTCCGTCTGCTCAAGTTAACGCATCTCTCCGTGGGAAACCCTGTCCCTTCCCCCCTGTGCCAAGACCCCGGTGAGCCATTGGAGTAATTTCTAATGGGAGTCTATGCAGGCAAATCCCATAATCCATCTGGAGTGGGTCAGTGTCCTAGAGCCTGTGTCACTCAGGTGACAGAACACTGAGTTCCCTACCACCTGCTATTTTTTTCCTTTTTTTTGAAAAACCTCTTTTCATGATTGCTTTGTTTGTTTTCTGTCGGAGTAGCATTGATAAGAGAGTTATATATTGTGTCTGCTTATTTGAAATGAGACCTTAGTAGAAGATTTGAAGGCCACGATCATACAGTCCATACCTGTTCTTGGTCTTTGACAGTGTGCTGTGCTGTTGGTTTTTTAATGACTTCATTCGTCGATTCCTGATTCCTTTACAGCCAAACTGGCCAATAACTGATTTCTATAAGCATTTTTGTTGAAGTTGCAATATAAACAACATTATTTGCTCTTTAACGTGCTACAGTGATATTTTACATTCATAAGTGAAAAAATTATTGGTCTGTTTAAATGACATTAAAGTACTACATCTGAAGTAAAAGGTAACGGCTATTCAACGCAGTGAGTCATGCATAATTACGCTGTGATGTTTTGCTACAGGTGTAGCAGCATTCAAATACAGCTCAAGCGCACCCATCTCACACTGTTTACATCACAAACTGTAGTAAAGAACTGGTCGATTGGGTGTTTAGAGCAAAAACCTGCCGAACTCTGAGCTTTGCTGATTACCATAATGCAGCCCTAGTAATCAGGTAATGCAGGGATAGCTGATGATGTACCAGACCTATAGCTTTTCTCTGTTTACTGCCTTTCTTTGTGTAATATTCAAGGCACATGTGATATACTGTGGTTTTCTGTGTCTCAATATGGTTTTAATTTGTGTAGTAATATCGAAACGTTGAGTGACACAGTGTGATGCACTGAGGAATTGAACTGTCGGGAGTCGCTTAAACAGTGGGTTCAAACTGGATCCTGTGTGACTTGACGTGTGCAGTGGCTTTTACAGTTATGCATTTGCATGATGTAATATAGCAATTTACAGTACATGTGTAGGCAGTGTTGTGTTAGGAGTCTGGTGCTTTACTGATAAAGTGTTTGCCACATGCAGGGCAACGGTACCTACTTTCAATCAAGTAAATTTGATGTATTATATTTTGGTAGGCCTATATATAGACTCAAAATTCTATATAGTGTTAAATACATATTGTTTACAGGGTTTCTTCATTCGGTCTTAGCTTGCCATCTTTTATCTTTTTTGCTTTAATTGCCAAGTCAAGTAATTAGCTATTTAGTTACTTAAAACTGCTCCTTATCTTTTATAAATCATAGTCACGTATGTAAAGAATAATTTTGCAGGTTGCTTTTAGTGGCAGAGAAGGTTTATGGCCTCTATCTAATTTTCAGATGGAGAGAGGCAGGCAGAGGGGACCGATGCCAGCCGTAAGAGAGACCTGCGCTCCTCAGATGGCCATCGCAAGAGCGAGGACACCAGTGACAGCCGCGAGGAGGACGCAGCGGTGAGTGATTAAAGAAGAGAGCCAAGCCCCAGGGGCTCTGAAATGAAAGAAAACTCTACTGAGCGAAATCCTTCTGTGAACAAAACTAATTACACTGCCTGTCAAAAGTTTGGGGACACCTGGCTCGTCCAAATGTTTGATAATGTGAAGCATTTTTCATTGGTTTGGATTAAAGATTTTAAAGGTAAAAATAATTGATTTTAGTGGTTTAAACTAAATAAGGTTTATTTTGAGGGAAACAATACCACATAATATACATAATAGCACATTGTATCTCAGCACGTCATTGGATTGACTGAATTTGCAGTTTTATATCCTTTTTTTAAATATGTTTTCATCTATCAATGTTATTTATTTATAGTACACAGAATGAAATACACATATACACTATACAAACATTATGAATACCCATCATTCTGATGTAGCAGCTACAAAACTTCCTTGCAGTGATGCAAGTTATCTGGTTTTCTATTGCATTAGACAGCTGGGATATATATATATATATATATATATATATATATATATTTTTTTTTTTTTTTTTTTTTTTTTTTTTTTTTTTTACTCATATTAATGCATAGATAATGAAGTGTGATAAGTGGGTGGGTATATACAAAAATATTTCTAAAACAAACATTTTACTGTACATGTCAATCAGAAACAACAATACATATTGTTTCATAACAACTCCTAAACATGATCTCAGTATGTATGTTATCTTCTTCCGTCCTGTTAGAAAGTGTGACTCCTCATGATGCTGCTGGTGGGAATGCTGAAAGTATGCAAATGAGGGCTACTTTCTAAAACTATAAACATTCTTTAAGTCACAACAAGATGCTTTCTCCTGGTCCTGGAATAATTCCATACATGTTATTTTACAGTTTTGATGTCTTCACAATTATTCACTAATAATAGCACACATGGATAAAGATAAACCTGGGTGGTGTGTATATTTGGGTATTTGTAATTGAACAGTGGAAGACTAAATCAAATTCTGCTTAGGAAATGTAAAAAGAAGGCAAGGTGTGCCCAAACTTTTGACAGGCGGCGCGTACTTGAGTGTGGTTTAGCAGCGATTTTGGCTTGTGCAAAAGCATTATGAATATTAAATAGACATTTTAAGTGCTCTCAACCCCCTAAATACTCTGATAAGCCTGATGGATGAAATGCTGGAAGGCGGAGTGTGTCAGTTTGATGTGCTGTGCAGTCCCCTGTGTCCCGCTGATTGGGTATCAGGTCAGGGCCACCAGCAGTGTTCGAGGACATGTACGGCGGGGAGGGAGGGAGCGAGATGTACGCTGGTAGCTTTAAATGATTGATAGCCTGCTCCTCCTCCTCCGCATGCTCTAAAAAGCCACGCACCACATTTCCATACCTCCTACTACAGCGAGGGGTCGCGAGCTTCTCGCTCACGCTCACGGCGCTCTTTTTCGTGACACGCAGCCAGTCAAAGCACGATGTAGTCCACTCATACAAACATCTCTGAATCCCCCAGGAGTGCTCTTCGAGCCTCCGGCCCCCCTCCCTCTTCCTCCGCTGCATGTAGGAACGAGTTTGATGTGCAGTCATGTGTGCAGAAACTCATCAAAACTCTGAGCAAATCAGAGAGAACAGAGATCTTAATTATTATCAAACAGCAGCTCGGTGCTTTTCCTGTGCCCCGTCAGATTAATGCTTAATTCTGAAATATTAAAGTGGATGGTGGGGGCGGAGGTTTAGGCGCTCAGAACTGAAAGGAGATTATTTCGATGATGTGCAGACAAAGCAAAGTTAAAACACAGATGCCTCTGTCATTGCTGATTCATATAGACAGAGGTGACTGTAGCTAAAAACTCTGTCTGGACTCTATATGATACATTAGGGCTGCACGGTAATGTGAATTCAGACTAACAGTTAGTGTCTGCAGAATGATTGTGATAAACTATATGGTAATATAACTACTATTACAACTACTGCTAAACTACTAACTGGTTAATAAATAACATGCAATAAAATCTGTTTTTGCTTCTGTTGGCGTAGGGTTCTCTTTTGTCATAGTACATCTCTAAAATGGAGCATTTCCATTAGTCTATTCATCAATTCATCATTTCCACATAATAACACATAATAAAAGGCAGCTGCTGCGTTCAGATGGAAAAAAGAGAGTTTTTCTTTGGACAGCAATGGTTTGCATGTTCCAAAGTATTAAAATCTATAATTATTTTAAAGGCACATGCTAATTTGAATATTTGGGTAGGAAGAAAATAATTTGAGAATGACAGACAATGGGCAAATATAATAATAATAATAATAATAATAATAATAATAATAATAATAAGGAGTTAACAGAGCTAACAAGTGTCACATTGCAAGCTGACGGAAACTCTTCTCTTGTCTTCTATATATTTTTGGAGAAATACATTCATATTGTTTCTGTATATGTCGTTGTTGGAAGAAGTTCTCATATCACCAACATGATAACCTTATAGAAATAGCAGTTCTCTGTTGTATGGATTTTAAACATATAACTCATTTTCTAGTCATACTCTAGTAGTATACAACCAAATTCCAACATCAAAAGCTTAACTTTTAAAGGTGAAACATGGACATATAAAAAATAAATGATAAATACAATAAATTAATTAATTTATTTAAAAGAAAAATGGGGGATACAGTAAGTACATGTCCAAGAGCATCAAACTATTAGTGAAGGTATTCATAAATCAGGTACACACAGTGTTATTGCGAGCTGATCAGTTCCAGGGGAGACGCAACAAAAGCCTCAAAGTATTCATTGAAAGAGTTCCGCCAGAGATAAAAGGGGTCTATTGATCCACATAAAGTAAACTTAATTTCCCCTACCTGATGAACATCATGTTCAAGGCTAGAACTGAAAGAAAGAGGTTTGTGTGATTTCCAGAATAACAATATTCTGTAACTGGCTTTCAGTGAGCCCAAAGCAACAGCAACATACTGCTTGGATGTTATTTTGAGAAATTTCCTGGAATGTTTTGGAACAGTTATATTAGTCTATTCATCAGGAAACGCTCACACAGTGAAAAGGGCATCTGCTGGTTTCTACGGGGCTAAAAATACAAACCAAATTGCTAGGTTTTGCTATGACAGCAATGATTTTCTTATGTTCAGCTAATGTGGAGCTGATGTCAACATACTGTTTATGTTAGGGTCATTTTTAAAAGATCTTTAATAAAGACGCTGCTTGAGTTTTTAGTGTATGTTGTAAAACTTGCCATCTCGTTTGAAATTGCAGTGATTTTTGATGGGACGAGGTTATGGCACCACAGCACCAACTGCACTACACAAGTGCCATCCAGTGCAGTGGAGAAAGGAAAGGAGGGTGTTTCTAACAGTTTGATGGTGAATGGCCAGATTGTTATATATTTAGTAATTACTGTGACATTCTAATCTAATCTGTAGATGTTTTCTTGGCATTTACATGACATGCGTGGCCTTTGTAGGGCGTGCTGAAATGACATTTGGCTAGTTGAATACAAATCAGATCACTTACTGTTTAATTACTGATAAATATTGAAGACCCCCTTCTTATTCTCACTGTGAGGGTCAGTGAGGATTGTTTTCATTTGTGCCTGATATAATCTATGCATCCTTCAGGGAGATGAAAAAAGTGTTCCTAACAGAATTATGTCACAGCAGCCAAGAACTTCCTTCCAGGTGGACAATGCAGGTAGTGCTGCATTGATGTAACTGGATTTTGTACTTCACAACCTGAGGTGTGGTTCCTTTTTCATGTAATAATGAATTTGCTCCAGCCTCACCTTTAATTGCAGAGTTTATTGAAGAAATATGCACTTTATAAAGACGTTTATTCACTGCACATGCAAAAAAACAACCCAAACATGAACCAACTGAATGTACATTAGTCTGATTTCCCCCTACTAACAGCATGAATCATTATAATTACTGAGATTAACAGTCTTGTTGGTCATTTTATGTATCTGAATTATCTAACTAGGCTAAGTAGCTAGCTAGCTAACTTGCTTATTTATTAGCTGCATTAAAAATGACATGTTGCACACAGACTCCCACAAACATCTACATTCACACAGAATCGCACGGAAAACCACTCTGCTGAGTGTTAATATGAGCAAAAATGCTTGTTCTGTGCACACTAGTGTAAACGCTAGCTTAGCTTCTCATAGTTGATTGCCCTGTGTAGTGCTCTCTACAAAGTAAGTTAATAATTCTAAAAATAGCAATGCACACATCATCACACTCTCCTAGTTTACTTTCTGGAGCTCCTATTGGTTGTATAATAGTGCTGGTAAACTTAATCGTCAACTGTAGAAGTAAAGGATTCGCTAATGCTTTATAACAAGAGGATAGCGGACCACTGTTGGCCCATTAACGACAAAGCTGGCAGTCCATTTACATTTGGCTCATCAGTTTGCCGGTGGTTAAGGAGAGTATTAGACAAAATGTTACTGTTCACCAAACGTTCTCCACTTCCATTGGCTTATACATTATTTGTTTACCTATTCATTTTCTATTAAATCATTTTTGGTGTCAAAATAATTTTCAACAAAATCATGTTATATCAGTCCTTAATATTTTCCATGTAGTTGTTTGTGATATTTGTCTTTGTATTCTTTCAAATTAAAGGCTGTACAGATATATAATCTGTTTAAGGAGATTAAAAGCTATAGTTAGATTGGGGTGGTCTGAGGGTGGACCAGCAGGGTGCTGACTGTATCAAGCCAGTGGACCGATATGCTTGCTATCTGGGAAATTACGGCTAGCTTTTGCTTTGAGTGTTAGCAAATAGGATCCTCAGCAGAATTAATAAAGCAGCTCTACTTTTATTGCCAATGTTATATCTGTTATGATTTAACTTATTGTAAATTGTGACCTAAATTGAGCTACTTCCATTCTATCTGGGTTCGAGTTATCCGCTCGGAAGTGTTTGTTTACAAACATGTGAATTCCTCCTGTTAAGTTAAGCTCAGTTGAAGGTCGGGGAAAACATTACATTTCACACATGCTGAGTAACACAAACACATATTCAGTGAGGCCAGCCATACCAGGATGCTCTCCATAGCTTTCAGAGTCAGACAAGTGTCTGACTCTTGTGCTCTTGTCTCCATGGTAACACACCAGAATAATAACCAGCATGCTCTTGGAGGATCATCCCCAGCCTGACTCCAGCAAACATGGAGGCTAGATTTGTTAGTGTGATGGTGGATAGGCGTGTGAGATTGCAGCAGCAGATCTTAGCCTCGGGGACGGACCAGTGTCTCTCTGAACAGCGTGTGGGTCTCCCTCATTCATTATTAACCAGGCCATTTACTCTCTTCATGCTGGGCCCTCTGCATGAGGAACGCACACATTCGCACACAGGCGCTTCCTACAGTATTAGACTACAGTATAAGTAAACCTGAAAGGTGTTGTGTGTTGAAAAGTGCTGATATTTTATGCTTTCCTAATGTTCTTTTGTGGATTTGGGACATGTTGAAATGTAATTCCACTCATTTTTTTAACAGCTCTATATAGGCCTAATTAAAGATGGGCATCTAAACTCAAATGGCCATCATGAGGCAAAAAGTACCCAAAGAACTAATGCCTTCTTGGATTTATTACTTTTATTATGATATCTAAACTCTCCGAAGACGTGTGGTTTCACTGGTCATTTACCATAAATAACTATATTTGTGTTGTGGACACAGCAATTCCTGGTTCCCATCACTGCCATTATCAGAGTATCAGGAAAGCTAAACTGGTAAGTGTCTCTAAAGTGAACCACTACACATCAAACCACTGTGAGCACCTTTGTTCTCATCACAAAGTTGTGCAAAATCGATGGAATGACCCTTTAACAGGCCTACTATACACTCAACCTCCATCTAGTTATATATATATAATTTAGATTGTATTGTCAGCAAACATTAAATATAAAGTAGAATCTTGTAAATATTTGCATGAATTTTAGAGTTTGTCAGTACTTAGTACTACTACTCAAAAGTTTGGGGTCACTTATTGTTATATCACTTCAGCTGTTCGTGTTAGAGCATAGTTATTTGTTAATTTCCCTTGTCTACAGTTTTGCTGAGGACAGTTGGTACTGAGCCCGCTTTGCACCCAGGCTGTAAAATCAGCAGTCAGACACACAAGGCTAAAGTTAGCTTCCCACTCACCAGTTTCTTGTTTGAATTTGAAATCTCATGCCACCTTAAATGATGCAGCATTTAGTACCATACTGCACGAGGCCAGCCTGCAAAGTGCTGCACCATTTGAGGAGGAATGGAAAAATTGGAACAAGATGCTCAGCAGGCAGCCAGAGACATGAGCTGCTACATCATTTAGGGTAGAACTAAAATATTTGAATAAGAAGCTGGACATGTAGCTTGAGGGACCAGCCTAAGTGCTACACCATTTAAGGTAGAATTGGAAAACTTGAACAATTAGATGACTTCAGCTAAGTAGTTAGAAGACATATACAGGGTTGAACGAAAATTAGTTCTAAAGACTTGTTTGTGGGTTAGTAAGCACTCCAGATACCCAAATGTATGAGCATGGAAGAACTAAAAAAGTAAATTATTTATAACATGTCCTCTTTACCTAGAAATAGTGCTAAACATATTTCTTTTTTATTTTACCTGCTCTAACTTTTCTTTCTCTTATAATTTCCATTAAAAACATTCTGTT
Source organism: Megaleporinus macrocephalus (assembly GCA_021613375.1). Classification (NCBI taxonomy): domain Eukaryota; kingdom Metazoa; phylum Chordata; class Actinopteri; order Characiformes; family Anostomidae; genus Megaleporinus; species Megaleporinus macrocephalus. The sequence goes on from CM038702.1 coordinate 51,691,697, forward strand.
GTTTATTTTAAATAGAAAAAAAAAATGTTTATAATATGGTCTCGGACTTTTGGACCCCAATGTAGGTTAACACTTACAAAGTATTAGTCTCTACATTTATTACTGGTCTGTCTTTGACCACAGGGTTGTTGTTGATAAGTTGACCAGTGACATTGACATGGCAGTACATGTGGTGCTGGTACAAGTGCATCAAACACAACTGTGTTACTGTGGATTTTACACACGTCACTGTCACTGTTGGATTGAAAGATGTCACTCAAAAATATCCAGCCAAGTGTGGCTCTGGAGTCAGACACTGACCATTGATGAAAGGCTGGAGGATGACCAACAGGACACAGAATACAGTCTCTAACACACTAGCACAGTGGAGCTACAACATAGGCGCATCTAACATATGATAAAGCCTTACTCTGTACTCCATTAATCTGACTGTAATGACTAGTCAATGATCTTGAGCACACTTCTCTGAACCTCTTTCACCTTCACCTTCATTAAGTCAACTTAAGGCTCTATCATCTTCCTTTACTAAAGAGCTGATGCTGGGAGCTGATGCTGGGGCTATGGATTTGTGTATGCGCGATGCTTCCTTCTGTCTCATGTAAATTAATGGCACTGTGGCTCTCCTCCAGGTGGGCAATTTCACCTTAGCTCAGCAAATCCATCATAACCATCAGGCTAACACGCAGAGCACTGTCCCTGAAAACATCAGAGGAGCCTAACGCCTGTCCCCTTGGGCTTTCAGACCTAGATCTTCTCTCTCATGGAGCAGAACAGAGCCAACTGCTGTCTAAGAACCTCTAAGTGCTCTGTGTCAATGTACAATAGCCCTTAGTCAATATAAGACTGGCCCTGTATTGTGCCGGAACACCTGTTTGGCGATGGTGATCACATTGTGGGATCTTGAGTGAGATAATGGTTCCATTGGAGCACTAAGTGCCATTGATTGGTTAAATATGCACCTCGACGAGACTCAATGACATAATAGGGTCCACTAAAAGAGTGTGATTATTCCTCCGGCGGTGAAAAGCTCTCCACTTCTCACGGCGTGCGGCTCCATATGGAGTCCTACTCCTTCAGCACGCTCAGGCCTGCTAATGCCTAAAGAGAGCAGAGGTTCGGCTCTGTCTGGGTGAGCAGAGATCACCTGCAGATCCAGCTGGATTAATGCCTCAGGCTATGTGATTTTTGTTCTCCAGTACAGAGAAAGAAAAAGAGAAAGACAATAAGAACAAGAGTGTCTCTGTATGTACTTGTAGGGCTATAGGTGTGGGAGTGTGTATGAGTGAGAGAGAGAGGAGAGAAAATAGGGTAAGAATGATTCCTAAATCCAGGATTTAGGAGATAGAGTCGGGATTAGGAAGGTGAGGAGATGTGGTAGACGCTCGCTGTTTTGCTGAGCCCCAGGTGGCGGGAAGGATACTTTCAAAGTCCCCTTTACCTCCTGCATGCTAAGACAAGCTCTGAACAACTTTTTTGCTTGATGTCAACAGTAAACTATGAATATATTGGATCAAAATAATATTTTTCAGAGGGCTCAGTTCAACATACAAGGCATTCACGGTGTATTCACAGTGTATTCACAGGACTACAAGTGCAAGTACAAGAGAAAATGTGAGCAATTGGATTTTAAATATGGCATATGTGAATAAAACTAAAATACTAAAATATAATATATATTTACTATTATATAAATATATATGGCTTGTCTGATTGCTTTCTGCTGCTGTCCACCATGATGAAAATAGCATTGACGTCACCTCCAAAATTTTGCTGTATCCAACTTCATTATCTGATTTCGAAGGGCTTTCATATGGTTCCTCTTATTAGCAAACAGACTGTTCCAATATAAAAGCAGTAGAAGCACTATAAGGCTTTTAGAACAATATCGTTTCTGGACAGAAGAAAGTTCATGGCATGTTTAGAAGCTATTTAAATGTTCACTTTGTAGCTTTTAAGTGACACAACACATACTGATGTCTTTTCCGTGAGTTTGTTTTGTTTAAAGCTTTGTTCTTTTTATCGTCAGCTGCTACACATTAAACAGAACAGTGGTCTGTTATTGGTGATTTTGCATGTCCATTAAACCTATTGACGTGTCCAACCCAGTATTAGAAACATGTAGACTTGTCCCATTTAAAAAAATAAACCACAGAAAAGTGGAAACTGTTTAACTGTGTTTGTTGTTAGCAACAGGCTCTGGTTGTTAGGTGGTCTCTGGGTTTTTCACTTTGCACATCACTTTGCTTTGCTTGTGTTAAGATGCCTGTTCAGAAATATCCTACAGTCAGCAGCTTTACAGCTCTCGCCTCGTTGGTGCGTCGGGTAGTTTGCCCCAGATTTAAACGCGAGGTCAGTGATGAGAGCAATGAACAGTAACGATGACAAGATATACTGCAATAAAACGGCTTTAGTATAATGTGTTGTTATGGTAACAGATTAGGAGGGTTTGGGTTAGCTAATGTTTATATTAACTTTTGTCAGAAAGTACTCTGAAACGTATAATAAATATAATAAATTAATTAATGAATAAATAAAAGGACACCAGCGTTAGAAGTGCTTTCACTAGTGCAGTATGTGATGTTCCAGAAGGTGCTGTTTGGGACACAGTCTTACTGTCTAACATTAATGTTAGTCTTATCTATTCAGGAAACCTCAATGTATAATTTAAAAGTTTTCTGCCTGCAGTGCCATGTAATGTGTAATGAGTATCTTGTTTAGTTTGTGAAGTGATCTTTAATTGGATTTATCTAATAATAAACAGAAGTACAGATAATGTTGTATTTTATTTATTTATTAGCAATTTGCACTACATCATTATACACACAATGATTTATTACCTTACCTACAGTGGAATCAGCAACATTTCAGGGGATAGGGTGGGCTTTGATTCATATTAGCCAATGTGTCCCCCCCAATGTCAAAACTGCTCCTTCTCTCTTGGAGAAGAGTATTTCTATTGGTCCATTCCTCAGGAATTGTTCAAACAATATTATTTTAATAACTTTTTTTTTCTTTCTGGGCAGTGACACTATGGTGATGTATAATGTGGTGTGCTGTATTGTGCTACCCTGCAGTGTAAGTTTTGCTTCCAGCAGCTGAGAGCTGTATCAGTTTTTTTTTTTGTTTTTTGTTTTTTTTTGGCACTGTACATCAAATCTCATGCCAAAGATTTCAGAGCAATCTTTGATCTCATATTTAACAGGCAAGTTAATGCTGTGGAAGAAGTTTCTTCTAGCTTTGAATCGTTCAATCAATTCAATCATTTGGATTCTTTTTTTAATGACTGATGCTCAGTCATCTCTATCTCTAGTTCTTGACTTTTTTCTCTTTACTGCTTTGCTTATGCTAAGACGCAGCTAGTTTTACTCTACTTTTTTCTTCATATCTGAATATTGTTATTTCCTCACTGTAGTTTTTCGCACAGTTCAAATTAAATATGCAGTCCTGAAGGCTGGAAGTGGAGAGAGACAGAAGAACATGCAGCTTAAAAAGCTTAATAAGAACTTTTTTCTGTCCTCCTGCCACTCATGCAGACTATCTGTGCTGCCATTCTCATGACATGAGGGTGACAAAGGTTTCAACTACAGTCCCAGTAAAGGTCTGAAATAAGGTTTTTATAAGTGCATGCACTGCCCAGCCACTCACAGATATCAATTTTCCGTAGTGTCCTGTCATGACACTTGACTGGCCTTTAAAGCAGAAACACCTGAACCATATTCCATCTTTCCTCCGTCTCTCTGTCTCTCTGTCTCTCTGTCTGTCTCTCTCTCTTCTCTGTGGCTGTTCTGATAGAGGTGCAGGTTTGCCAGTGATGGTAAATAAGGTATTGGGTTGATATGTATGCTGATTTACAGCGCTCACCGGTCAGAGGCTGATTTTAATCATACTGGCGGGATTACGGCCGCTCGTAAAATGAAGCATTTGGGCCTTATTGTTAACCCGAAATTGCTTTTAGGGCCATAAATATCAGGCAGTCCGGCCTTGCTGATGCTTTATGGGTGCCAGGGACGGCCTGTCACCCTGACCACCACCCCAGCCATGACAGATATCTCAGAGTTCCTGTCTGGCCAATAAATAAACGTATGCTTGCCGACTGGTCACCTGCTGCATGCAGGAAGGTGGACACCATTGGCGGGCAAATGAAACCAGGCGTCCAGCTCCGTGGACAAAATTCACAGCCAAATGGAGGAGGCGTATTTTCGGCTTAGTGGCTGAAGCTGCCTGAAGCCAACGAGAGGATTATCAGGAGGGACTCCTGCAGGGCAAGCAGACATGTCTCAATTAGCTTCATACACACAGACCAAAACACACACACTGACTTGTCTAATTAGCCAAATTGTATTGTTAGTACCTGTGGCGAGTGGGCAAGAGAATGGGTCTCTGCTCTGTATGCTTTTACTAAGCAAATCCTGAGTTAGGTCAGCATAGTAAATCATATTTTACCATTTTGTGATATGAGTGTTAGAGAAACAGGTTAAGGTCTGTGGATGGTGAAAAGAACTTGTTAATTCATTAGAATTAACAACTGCTTTTGTACACTGCATGGTGAGTGAGTATCTTAACTGTGCAGATAAAAGATTTAAAACAGTAAACGCTACTGTCACAATAAACCTGCATCACTATAAGGAGCTGATAAAAAAAGGTGGGGTTAAAAAGTCTGAGATCACACTGAAAATCTCACAGTTTTTTCATATGAATAAGAAACAAAAAAGAAACGTGTCAGATTTTGTACAGTTTCCTGGTCGCTATTCAAATTTATGGTATTTATGATCATATTAAGGACTGTGTACAAAAAGGTCAGTCTCCTATCTACTCTCCAATCTGCTTTTGCACAAGCTTGTGGAATCCATATCAGCTTGAGTGCCAGCTGTCACTTGGGCCATACCAAATACTGAAAATTTAAAAATTCATGTAAATAGTTTACACATAATACTTCTCACTATGTGCTGACAGTATAGTTAAAATGGAAAAATATTGTGAAAAAAAATGGATGTGTTTTAATGAGCGGTCTCATACTTTTATTCATTTTTGTATATTTTTCTTAAACAAAGAAAGTAATGTTAGCACAGGCAAAATGAAGAGGATAAAAGACTGCAATATCTGATTCTACTGTTCACTGTTCACTCAGATTATTATGCTGATCCTAATAGCTGTTACTGTTATCAGCTAACTTGGCACTGAAAGGCTGTGACCACTGTGTTAAGAGGTTAAGTTCATTAAAACTCATTTCTACACATTACACATTGTGATACCCTGTATCTGTAAATTAATTAACTGTAAATTAATTCTAGTTTCTTACAGCATTTTTGCACTTGCCACCTGTTCAGATGGATCTAGTATTTTAGAGCCTTTCACTGCCTTTTCCTTGCATTTCCATAGCCACCTTGTTTTTTCTGCTTTTCATCATGATGCTCATCTCCATGTGACTGAAGTTTCTGATGGAAGTTACTATATTGGTAAGCGAGTGCGCTCTGTAGAATGCTGCCAACAAGTTTTGTCAACAAGCACCAGGTTAACACTGCTGCAATGCATTTAAACAGGATCTGTCCCACCATATAGGTTGAGCCAACTACAGCAAGCAAATCGGGACCATCTGATGAATGGGTTAGACCCATAGACTTGGTTTTAACATTTACAGTTTGGCTGTGTTTCCTTGTGTGGGCTTATATGTGTATGTTCACAATAATCAGCCCAGAATGTCAGCAGTCTACTGGGAATTCCTCCAGGACGCCTGTCTTGCTTTAACACACCTAGTTCAAGTCAGGAAAGGCTTAAATTAACGGATTTCTTGCATCAGGTGTGTTAGAGCAAGATAAGCCCAGACTGAAAAAAATAAAGAAATGAAAGACATGCAGGGCAGGGGCACAGCGAGGAACCCCTGCAGTAGTGAATAAACCCTTGTGCCTCAGGATCAGCGAAAGTTCACAATAGGGGTGTGCCATATCGTATCGTACACAATAATATTGCCAACATTTTTGAATATCGTGAACGATATTATACCCTGAAATATCGTGCCATATCACCCATCCCTAATTATCACACCAGGGTCCTACTTTTTACTGTTTTTAGCAAAAGAAAAAGTCACACTTTTCTCATTTCCTATTATATATCTAGTAGAGACAGATTTTATCTGTCCAGTATCATTCATTTTACTTCAGTCCTGGATATATGGAGATATTTGGAGTGCATTATTTAGTATCATGACATTCTGGATCATTGACTTTTGTTACAATCTGATGAAAGTTCTTGTATTTTTTAATATCTCAGTTAGGGGTGTGCCATATCATATCGTATGCAATAATTAAATTTAATTTTCATTTTGTTGCAGTAGTGTATTCTTGTAATATATATTTTTTTAATTCAATGTTTTGTCATATTGTCAAGAGTATCATTGTCGCAAAAATATAATGATATATCTTGATATTATTTTAGGGCCATATCGCCCACCCCTAGTTCACAAGCCATGCTTGTAGCCTTTTGTTTTTTATTTGCTGCTTCTTCACAATTCTCGCTAGTGCTTCATCTTCCCAGCAAATAATACGCTGATTATTGAGAATATGATGAACATCAGCGATCTTATTTTTGCTAGGTTTTTCAAATTCCCACATCCATAAGCTACCTCAGCATCTACCCCTGTGTGCAGAATCTCAGTCTTGATCATTCGGGTTGATGCCGACAAGCGTGTCACTTAGCTGACGCAATGCTGTGGTAAGGTTTGCGTAAAGTGGAAATGGGTTTCTAGTCAGGTATGTCACTAGCCGACTCTGCCCTGCTGCATTTTGCTGACACGCTCTTCTTCTCTGCTGTTATTTTCTACACGTGCATATGCAACCCTTTCACCAAGCGCTTCATTTAGCTCCCTGACACGCAGTCGTTAACAGTGACAAATTAGGAGTCACTGTTTATGTGGGATTTGCATGCACAGAATGCTGCATTTGAGAGCCACAGCCACATACATGTGGATACCCTTGCCGTCATTCGTCAACGCAGAGTGAAGTCTCAGACTGTTTCACTGGCTTTACTCATTTTAGGACTTAGTGGTTGAAGTCATTAAAGGAAATTTTGCCGCTCAGCCATGTTTTAAGTCAAACTCTTCCTAATTACAGCGAGGCTTCACAGGAGTCAGGGGCTTGAGCTTCTGTCAGAGTGATCAGAGCGAAAACTCTTGCTTAGACAGAGGGCTTCCAGCTCTAAACCTGAGTCACTCCCTCTCTCTAACGTGAACCGGAGGTGTCTGAAGTGTTTAGCCGGGGATTTAGTCAGGCTCCCGAGGCGTACTGGGAACTACCAGAAGGACACTCTTCTGATGGGGGGGAAAAAAAACAGATTTCTTTGTGATGCCTTTGCAAAGACTTAACGCTCCCTTTCTGTCGCTCAAGTTCAAACCTTCAGAATTTCGCACCACTGTGTCCGTCCAACCCTTACAGACTCAGAGTCAGAGGTACTGAAGCAAGCGCTGAATTCCGCACCCCGCCCTGGTTCGGCTGCCTGTGCTTCTCTCACATCTATTTTCGCTGCTGCTGGAATCGTGTTTACACTGAGACGCGCATGCCACAAGGCGGTGTCGATTCTGGCAGATGTTACATGCTCTGCTGTCTGTAGGGAGTGGGCCGCCAGCTTAGTTAAAGGGTGCTCGTCTTTGGGTTATTTCAAAGTAGCTCCTCGCAAGCGACGCATGAAAGACAAACCAGTGACCCCCGCTTCCCCTCATTCCACCATCCTGTGCACGTCCCACGGCACCGTCCTCTTCTATCCCCTAATATCATCCAGTGGACTCTGCTGCAGTCTCCAATTTGCCCCAGAGATTGAGGAGTCTGAGGCTGTGATTGCTTCCTGACTGCCGAGTTGTTTTTAGAGCCCGGCTGGTTTAGCAGAGCCCCGAGGCAGACCAGTTCCTCCCGAACCAGGACCTCCCTCCTCCTCCTCCTCCTCCTCTTCCTCCTGTGCTTCTCTCTGATCTGCTAGCTCCTCTGGCTAATAGGATCAAATCGAAAAAGGCACGGCCTGGCCCGCGGACAGGTCGCCCAAGCCTTATAGGGGAGCCAGAGGCTATCTCGCTGCCTTTGATGTGTTCGGCCATGCTGGAACCTAAGAACAGTGGGATTCGTGGGCCTGTCTAAATTAGACCTCTGCTGGGCGGCGAGAGGCATATCTGGAATCAGATTAAACCCCTGAATGAAAACTCTGAGCCTTCTGGGGAGCCTCGAGGGGTCAGCACCTGCTTTGAGCCCTGCTCGAAATGAGGGTTGGATGGAGGCACTGAAACCAATTAACTTTAGGACCCTGGAGAGGGCCATGGCTGGCAGGACGATGCTGCGAAGCTCAGTTGTAGCGCAAGGTCAGTGCTCGAGGCAGTCACCATGCATCCTGCCCTTTCTCTGAAACGAGGATTCCTGCTGCTTCCACAGCCTGCTACTGTAGTCCTGCGATGTTCCTAGCGTGTTATGTTTTCAGCCATGAGTTTCACTAAATGTTGTTTGCGAATGTTTCTCCCACAGGTGAGCAACGGGTCTCCATGGTAACTAACCTCTCGCGGGGGTCTGTTACCCGACTGTCCACAGGTATTTATTCTGACTGCAGAGGCCAGGTTGGCTAATTAGGTTGCCTTCTTTGTTAAGGACGAGAGCTCATTAGTGTGGTGCTCTGCAAAGTTGGAACAAAATACCTTTAGATGCTTTGATGGAGAGTGAAGGCCACAGAAGGCCAACCCAGCGATAGTAAGAGTGGAGCCAGGGCCAATGTGGTTAGGCTATTCAGATTGATGAAATAAGTTCCTGTGAAGGCTGATTCCGATTTGTTAGACTAGAACTGTGTGATGTTTGTGCAGCTCAAAGGATTTCTGCTCCGGGGAAAGATGCCCTTTCAAAATCACAACATAACAGTTGAAATAAAACCAAGGATTCTTTCTATAACATTCCCAAATGTTTGAAGTGTTTACTACAAAGAGGAGAGGAGTTGACATGAGATTTGGCAACCTAGCAACATGGATGGGTCTAGCGCAATGAATAATTGATGTGAAAATCTCAGTTTAGTGCCCCCCCCCAACTCTTTCTCTGTACTCGGATGCATGTTTTGGGGCTATGCATTAACTTGCGTTCCTTTGGGATAGCTTTGTGCTCTCTTTCATCTCTCTGCTTTTTCTTTTCCATAGCAGTGAAGGACACAGTCTTATTGTTCCGCGATTTTTTCCTCTAGTTTCCTGCATCTTCTGAAGTCGGTTTGTGCTATTTTGAGATCTAAACCCGACTCTAATTGCTCGTATTAGATGATTTCAAGAAAGGCGCAGTCCTCTTTCACGTACTGCACAGATTCGGCATGAAAGTGTACAATTTCATTTTAATGAGTGCAGCGAAATAGCCTTCACAGCTCCCGTTGCTGCGGGAGATGTTTGGCAGAATTGTTTCCTAAAGTCCTTTGCTTGCCAATATATTAATATTAACAGCGTTTTGAGCGGTTAATTAAACGTGTGGTATCGTCTCTGGCAGTCGCGTAATGATAACGTTGATTAAAGAAGTGCTGTTGTAGACCTTGAAGGAGCCGCACACGGAAACACAGCCGGCCCCGGTGATGAGCAAAAGAGTTTGGAAATCCTAAACGAAAGATGGAAGGATGGGCCGGAAAGCCCAAGGAAGCACTATTCATCTGAATAAAAACAGAACACGTCCTTGTCCTTCACTCGAGCTGAGGAGGAGGGCTGTGAGACAAAGAACGTGTCCTTCCCTTAATGTCAGACAATGATCAGCATGAATCTAGGACAGACAGAAGTAAAGGTCAGCTCTTCAGTACGCATAAGCATGTGTATGGGGGGAGATATTGGAAACTGGTGCCGTTTCTGTGCTGCCTCTGAAGCTGAGCGGACGTTCTCGCTTCTCCAGCTGCTGTTGAGTTGAGGCCAGTGCATGTACTCATCAAATCTCCATGAAATTCTGTCTCTATGAATTTCCTTTACCCAACAACCAAATACTTAGAGACGGTGGTGGTGGATGGGCTTAGTGGGACCTAGGCCCACCCACTTTTGTGGTTAACCCCCCCAAAATGACTGCTCCAATGTATTTTCAACTTAGCTATCTGTTTAAGGGTGCCACAGATTACATTTATTCAGCATTTCAATTAGTTTTCTGGTGTCTACATAAAAGGTATGTGACTGGTTGGGGTAGAAACGTCCAGATGTGGTTTTACATGCCCTTTTAGCCTCTTAACATTTCACCCCTTTTTACCAATTTCTGTCTGAAAATATATTCCCAAATCTTGAAGCTTTTTACTAAAACACTGCATAAACTAGTGGAATCTTGAATTTTCATGATGTAATGTTCCTGAAAAGCCTTCAAATTTGTACTAGAAAATACTAAAAGGCATTGAAATGAATCTGCAATGGTCCAAATATGCTGAAAACAACAAACAAAAAAAAAACAGGTGCTTTTCTGATTTTTATTTTAGAATTAAAATTTTAGTGCCTACCAAAAATAGAGTTTATGTGCCCCAATACCTTTTAGAAAAATGTGTCTGCATGTGTCTACAGTCACCAGAAAAAATTGGAGTTGATTTCTTTTACTGATTTGAAGTTATTCAAGCTGGAGTACAGAGTAAACAGGGGGTACCCCCCACTGGCCTATTGGGTTGTTCAAGGTCCCCCAACCTCTCCCCCCCAAACGACTGAAAAGTGGAGATTCTAAGCTTTCATATGGTACCTTGGTTGTCTTTGGTGGAACTGTAGATCTTCAGATATATTCTTAAATATATTTATTATTGATTTGGCGGCGGGCCAGGGTGCGTTAAGAGGTTAACCACCCTGCGGTTTAGCCTCAGAATGAAATGAGCTGTTCTGGCCTGTTTTGTGAACTCTTGGCTTGGTAGTGGGTGATGTTACGTATGCTAGCTACTTGCTTTCCATCAGAACACAAAGTAAATGACAGCTCTTAGCTCGTTATAAAACGTGATGAAACACTGAAATAGTCTCGTCGGTGTTAAACACGGAGCAAAGCTGCTCGATATTGTTCAAGGTTAGAGAAACTGTCTGGAGAGAAATGTGCAGAACAAAATAACAACTTTGAATTAAAGTCATTCAGGATCTTGTTAGAGATGTAAGTGCTGAAGTTGACTTTCTCTTAGCTTGTTTTGTAAATGATCAGTTCCACTTAAATAGTGTTGCACTGTGGTGCCCGTACATGCTGTAGCCTTTAAGGTGGAATAGAACATTCCATTAAGAAGCTGGTGAACAAAAGTTGTGCAGAAAGTTTGTATCCTTGGAAAAGGAATAAAAAAAGTGCTGACATCATCTTCACAGCCTGGAACGGAAGAGTTTCTCCACACGGCTCATCGTTGTCAGTGCTGTCGTCGTATGTAAATTTTGAGGTTGAAAATATAAAAAATTCAAGACTGTTATGGAACAGTGTGTGTTTTGTGATTGGTTTATATTATTTGGTGTTTTGTAAAGGTGGGATTTGTATTTGAAGGACACGACAGTAGTGCTTGAGGTTCCTAGTATGCGAGTTCTGTAAATGCAGTATTCCATTCTATAGGACCTTTAATAAATAAGCCAAACACAAATATAGCTGTACTTGCTAAACATGTGACGTTCAAACAGGACCAGTCAGAAATCCATTTCTATAAAAATATTCTGTAGATTTTTTTTAGTGCAGCACTCCAAACTGATCTCAGGTTCTACATTTATTTGACAGCGCTCACCCGAAGTTGTTGTGTGTTTCACGAGCTCATCTGAAGCAGTAGAATATTCAGCAGAATACTCCAGTTCCTAGGCTTAACCCAGCGCCAGCGCGATAAGGATGAAAGAAGCTAATGGAGTCTAAATTTCGGCAGCATATCTGTAGAGGCCAGACAGTGGTCACAGTAGGCTGTGTGAGTGAATGGACTTTCCTCCAGCAGTGGGCTCCGCAGTCTGCGTGGCTGTCTGTCTGTTTGCACTTCATAATGCACTGCCTCCTATTGAAAAAACAAGCCGTGGCCCTCACTTCACATTGATTTTTACCATCCTGCCTGCCCAGTGATTGATCTCCCCTGCAAAACCATTGATTCCCTTTGCTCTCCCTCCAAGCCCTTCTGTCCAGAGACTACAAATGGGCCTGGGCCATTTTTCTATTGTTATAAATGGTAACTAGCGCTCGGGGCCTCTAAATAAACGATGGGGCATTGCTGGCTGTCTCCCGTGGACGGGCCGGCCGGTGTTGCATTGGTGCTGAGTCCTTGTTGCGCTCCTTTCCTGCTGTTAGTCTGCGTGGAAGCGGCTCAGCATAGCACTGCGCTGGAGCTGATTTACTTTCCGCAGACATGAGACGAATGCTAAGGAGGCTACGGATGGCCAAGAGCCAACATTTGCTACAATATAAAAATAAGGCATCCAAAAAGGTTCCTAATGGGGTTGAGGACTTCAGGATGAAATCATTTAAACGCTGGGAAAAAAAACCTTAAGCTTTCCAAATGCTTTCTTGAGGCGGGTTTTAAAGCTGAAGATACACACCTACAGGCTAATGATGGTATTAATAATACTTGGAATAATTAAAGAATTTCAGGTGCTGTAGCATTTGGCTGTGTTTTATTTTAATCCCTTTATGACGCTCTGGAGTAATAAGATTAAGTCCTATTGCACCTGCTATTACGTAAGGTATTTGCATATTGCTCTTGCATAAGGTACTGTATGTGCATAATTTGTGATAAAAAAAAAGATGTGACACAAATGTCCCGGAGTTTGTTGTGGTGAATCTAAACTGAATCACTAAAGAGAAAACAACACTGTTCAACTCAGAACAGTCATTTTTCTTAAGAATATTGGATGGAGCCAGTGTGTATGTAGGACCAGGAGAATGTGAGATGAATTCAGCCATGTAATAGAATCTCGTCTTTCTCAAGCTCTTCATTTCCTCTCCACAGAACTTGTTTTGTTTAACTGTTGGTGTCAAATGGAGCACCTTTCACATTGCACATCCTGTTATGCTGTATACAGTACTGCTTGATTTTCCCGAAGGATGCTCCTTGATTTATTTTGTTATTAGACAATGCAATGGTTTGGTGTTTCTCGCTTGGAGTGGTAAAAGTCATTCGTTATCGATTTACAGATCGATGGCGTTTGCCTGAAAGTGTGCAGCTTCATTCAGTTTTATCTACAGCCTTTCTTAATCACTGTTATGCTGTCAGCGTGAATTGATATTGGCATTTACATTCCAGCTCAAATCTTCAGAATCTACTGTACATTAGTAGCCTTTTATCTGACTGGGGTCTTATCTTAATAGATTTGTATGGATTCATGCATGTGTGTGTGTGGGAGGGGGGTTTATGCCTTTTCTGAAATATCCCAACATTGTTGATTTTTACCTGAGCTACATATTTCATCATTTTAAATTGAAAGAATAAATCCATTGCTTTCTTTGGTACTGTGATTGAAGTTAGAGTATGTTTAACCTCCACTACTGCTCAAAAGTTTGAGGTAACTGAATTGATTCATATAAAACCAGTTTCTTATAAGACATGTATAAAATTTGTACAACACTGAGAATGCACTTATACAGAAACTAACATCCAATAACCTCGTTTGGAAAACTGATAACCAAATCTCACTAATTGAACAGCTGTGTGTAGGATTTTTTGTGACAGCCCATTTCAATAAACAGATAATTATAGATTAGTTTTTAATGAACACTTTTATATTTTATTTAACCATAAATAAAGTATTGTTTTAAGTTGGTGTCTAGTTTATAGCATTTCACTCAGTACACTGTATAATCCATTATTGAATAACAATTATAACAATGACAAGTGACCCCAAACTTTTGAGGGGAGTCTACATGTGATTAGTGTCATAACTTCGTTTTTGCCGTCAGAATGAAGAGGGAAACCAGTTCAGAGAATAAGCTTTACCGACGTTCTCTCAGCTCTCTAACCCTGGTGTCAATGGTGTCTCCGACTGCATTTGTTTTTTATAGGCCAGCCTTCCTGCTCTTTCTGGCCCATGTGGTACACCTGGTCAGTCGCAATTCTCTAAGTGGACAGAGGTTCTCAAATAGAAGTTTCTAAGATAAGTGATATGTGAAGCCCTATATGGCGGGGCTCCCAAAAGCCCTGACCTTTCCGCAAGCTCTGCAACATTCTTTAGGCCATCTATCTCACATACCTATTGAATAAACGCTATAGTATACAAATATTCACAACATTATAAAATGATTTTTACATAATTTTTACATTATTATGTCAAAAACTGAAAGTTATTGTAGTTATTTACCCATATACTGCATATGTTGAGTATAATTTGTTTCTAGCCTGTCTGTCATTGTTTTCACTCTCCTGCCGTGTGTCACGTGTCTGTATATCTTTCCCATGTGCTCTTGTTTACATTGTCCTGTCAAGTCCACATACATTTCCGTCATGTGCTCCGTGTCTCTGCCCTCCACCTGTGCCGTGTTATGTTCTCCTGGTGTCCTGTGCTGAGTGTCTCGTGTCTTTGTATAAAGCCTCCTCTCTCTCTCACTTTGTGGTCTGTTATTGTGTGTGTGTGTGTGTGTGTGTGTGTGTGTGTGTGTGTGTGTGTGTGTGTGTGTGTGTGTGTGTGTGTGTGTATCGTACGTGTAACTGTGCTTGACTACCTGTGTAATATCTACCCGTGTCGTTGTGATAAATAAAAGCCCACAAATTGATCAAATGCATAGGTCTTCGAGTGCTTAAACATTACAATTATCACTACATATAGGCTCATTTTTCAAAGAACAAAATGCTCTTAGATTTTTGTGTAAGTTAATATAATGAAATTTTATTTCAAGCAATTTTTGGAGTATTTGTTATTGGTCCACTTATTATATCACATAAAGGAAAGAACAGCTACTGAGCTCTAATTATACAGAAAACTAAAAGTCCCATGATGATATTGCAGGTTCTTACATATACTGAATATATATGGGATTTATCATAGCATATAGGTCCTTACTGATATAATACATAAGAAGCATATTTGTAATAGTCTTTTTACATTATATAGAAGGAAATGTATGTGTGCGTGTGTCCTAGTGATAATGAGTCCCAGTCTATTGTGCGTGATGAGATTTAGGCTATGGTGCCCTCATTTTCTCTGCTGGTTCTCTGGTGTTAAACTCCGTCTGCTGTGGGGTGTGTGTGTTGTTTAGTTGTGTGTTGCTGTGTGTTCTGCTGGTGTGTGTTATGATACATTAGAGCTGTTCTCCCCCCTGCCTTGAGTAAGGCCCTATGACACAGATGGGCTGATGCTCTACTGCTTTACTCCAGCACTGGTGTGTGTGTGTCTGTGCAAGCTAGTGTATGTGGGGAGGAAACAATGCAGCGTTTACTGTTGTAATGTAAAGGAACCTCAAGGGACACATGCTCAGCACAGCTGCACAACCAAGGAGGCTTTCTGTATGTCAGGGGTAATCAATTACACTCAAGTACTCAATTTGGAGAAGTTGATTACAGTTTACCTGCTCAGTGATTAGTTGGCAATTTGCAAGATGATACTACATATTTTAAATTCTCCCCAATTTTAGATGCATTTTATGTGCACATATGTTTTTATAGGATTTTGTTTTAAAATTAACTTTTTACTTTATCTTTTCTGCCAATATATTTTTTTTATTTTGTACACGGTTTATTACGGTTTGTCTTGGTTTTAAATATAAATATAAAAATATAAATATTATATAAATATTAAAATTTAATTGACAGTGAGTATGTGAACATATACTTTATAATCCAATCATAATCAGGTTTCTGCAGTTATATGGCTATTCAAATGGTCATAAAAAGACCATACTGCAATTTCTTAGATTAGTATTTCTTAGATTCTTAGAATTTTTAAATTCTTAAATTTTTTTTAGTTATCTGTGCAGTGCATGTATATGCTTACTTTGATTTATTTTAGTTTTCTCAGTCTGCCTAACCCTAACCTTAACACTAATGCTAACCCTAACCCAGCAACCACAAGAAGGCAGCAACACACTTTACTTGACAAAATATTCATCTTCTAGATGACATATGTTCATATTGTCATATAAAGTTTCAGGTTCTTTTAAGCCATGACATAAAGTTATGTTATATTACGTTTATTCAGTGAGTTTATTGTCCTGTTGCAAAGTAAAAATCTGATTACTGCCTTATTCGTTATTGTTATTAGTGCATATAAATGCAGTAAATGGTTTACTCACAAAATCAGATTTCTGCAGTTACCTGATTATCATTAAGATTATTAACATTGGATTCAGTGCCAGCCCTATAGACCACATGCATTTGCTGTACATAATTTACCAACCAGCTCCCTATAGGAAGCTCCAGTTTTTGAAAACATATAGGCTTCTTCAAATGCGTATGTTGTACCATCTTCCAATTCAATTGTTTTGCACTAAACGCAAACAAATATGAGGATCACTCAAACGATTATGACAACATAAACTGAATCAGGCCAAGAATTTTCATGTTTTATTAGCGCTCCAGGGAAGACGCTGCATATTTATACGGCTTTGATGCTTCACACTGAGATGCTTAAGCTTCATAAACTTGGGTTGAACACAGCGAGCTTCATGCAGCTTACTGGCTCTCTTGAGGCCGGGGCCTTGGTAACAGGACTATTACATGCCGAATTATTCTAATGCTTGTATCAGAGCCGTGAGCTGTTTGCATGTAGCATCTAAGCTCCCAAATTTAGTTAAAGAAATGCCAGCTGTTGTCTGTGCTGGACATGGCCTCTGCTTTGGTGTGTGCTTTGGCACTGCGGATGTAATCTTTCCATGCTGTGAGATTCGGGTCTCTCCTACAAGATGGGTCAGTAGTGGCTCTGATTAAAAATATGAAAACGTGCTTAGACTGGAGTTGCTATTATTACAATGAAAATGTGCTGGAGTCAGTATTATTACAGCAACAACAATCATACCCAGCCTGCATGATGAGCAACAGGTCATTCTATAATTAGAGGCCCGTTAATGAGGAGAAAAAAAGGATACATAAAAAATGTAAAGAGAAATAAAGAGAGTAAATGCAGAACAATGCATATATATGTTTACACTGCCACCATTTATATGACTTTATTTACTGTTCCAGGCATTTTGGGTTATTTATTGTTAAAATGTTAGCTGAGATGTTTGCAGCATAATTTGTTAACATCATAAACAACAAAATATCATGAAAAATGGCATCAATCTGACTGTCCGTTTCAATACTTTTGGTGGACAATACTGCCTACCATAGTTATAATATACTTTTAAAATTATTATTATTTGCTATTCCATCTGTTATCCATGACTTATCAAAGCTCTGATGCAAAATAAGGAGGGTGTGGGGGGGAGAACGTTACACACGCTTTTTGAAATGTAAATCTCAGAAAGATTATATTATTGATGACATATTATTAAGTGTAACATTTTCCATGAATTTTTCCCGCCCAATGACATTACAACCAGGGGTTGCCATGAAGCTAAAGCAGAGTGTCTGTGTGAATGAAGATGCACAACAAGCACACTAAGCTGTGCAAAACAGGCTCAGCTCGTGGGCAGTAGCGCTTAGCTAGTTTTAGCCAACCCCACTACCTACTACTTCTATCAACATCCACATTTAGAGCTTGAGTTTGCTTAAAGCACACTATTCACTTACCTCATATTAGAATACAGTTCCACTTACTCTTGCCATTATTCTGCTTATAAAGTAACATTTTTTGTTTAAAATGACTTTAAAACATTAAAAATACCAAATAACTTAAGTTAAAGCCAAATACAGACGACTGGGATTTCTTTTAGGTTTGTTTTAGGTTAAGTCTGCAATGTTATCTTTATATGAACATTTGGAAGCCTGTATTTTTCTTTAGGGTCGTTGAGGGCTTCCGGACCCTAAACTGCATATTCGGAGGGTTGAGGTTGAAGGTGTGGCAGGGCTGTCTGCTGTTTCCACATTCACCTTTGTTTTTTATGCTGAGGGGCTTGAGTGAACAGTGAGTTTCTGATTGGATCCTTTGGTGTGACCTACAGTTTTAAAGCTCAATCATTTTTTACCTAAAGTTTTTAATGTGCATTCAATCTGACTGAATCCAGAAATGATCAACCCATTCCAGAAAGCATTCAGTGCCAGAGACATCACTGTAGTGGAGGTTGACAACCATTAAGTAGCCTACTGTATTGCATATCCATAGATAACCATAGATTTATATGATAGCTGACCTCGTCTATAGTCTGTCTAGTCACCATAACTGTTTACCGCATTAAGAAACTAACTATCCCCTAACTACCTACCTAGCTGGCTTCAAAGTGAGAGGGTGTAGACTACCCCAGACCCCCACCTGTAGCTACTCTCCTGCTCTACAATAAAGAAATTTGGAACTTTCATGCATGAAGATGGATGAAACTCTCAGTGATGTTGCAAAAAGAGTATTTGGCACATGGAGATAAATGTGACTGATCTCCGGTGGCTATCAGGTGTGTGTAGCTCAGATAGGCAGATTACAGCGGTAGCATCACCTGAGCTCCTGCTGTGATTCTAAGATTCCCCCTCTCTCTCTCGCTTTCTCTCTCATACGCTCTCTCGAGTCCTGCCGGCCACAGCCAGGGGAGAGTAATGCCCTGGGTGCATTTGTAATGCAACTCATTGGAACACCCTCATAGCGCCATCCATCTCTGACCAGGAACAGGAAGCAGTGCAGATAACACCGCAACACACACACTTACGCCTACTCACATCACAAATGTACAGCTGCACAAAGCTCATAACAGCTCGCTTAATGGGTATCACATGAGAATAACCATCTGGGGACAACTAGAAGAGAATTTGACTCAAATATAGGGGGAAACATACTCAGGAACACAGGGCGGGGCAGACGGGTTGGACATTTTTAAACCAATCTTAACGCCTCTTAAATTCTGAGCTCAAAATAGGAATGATGACTGGCACAAGAAGGTGCTTATCAGTATCCGACATACAACACGTCTATCATCAGTGCCACATGAAAATAAACATTGCGAGGTGAAAATAAGTACAACTCCAGTAAAGCTGAACGTGATGTGCTATGAAATGTCTGTTGTGTTTACAGGTACGATTTTGATAGCAGGTTTATGTTACTGATTATACTCCAGATGTTTAAAATATATAGGCTGGAATTCGTGGGTGAGTTTAAAAGAGAAAGCCTTGTTGGTTTCACCTCTTTAGCAGCAGATTTTGTTCAATCTGTCTCCAGATGTTTACTGTCTTTTCAGCTAAACTGCATGTGGCTGTGTTTTACAATAAGGGGTGTTCATAAATAGAGGTGTACATTGTGATGCATTGATCTAAAGGCTGTGATTCACCTGTATTGATTTTGTAGTGTTGTAATCAGTTGTAATTATTTTTAACAACTCCGGCTGGGCTGATGCTAATAGCTGATATTTTTCACGTACACCCACCGGCCACTTGATGTGATACACCTCATTGTATCTACATTTATTGTCTAGTTTATCAGCTCCACTTACCATATAGGAGCACTTTGTACTTCTACAATTACATACTTTAGTACTTTAGTCAGCTGTTTCTCTGTATACTTTGTTAGTCCGCTTATACCCTGTTCTTCAATATCCGAACCAGCACTGCAGTGGCATGGTGGTGGCTTGTAATAGGGTGGCGTTGTGTTAATGTGTGCTGTGCTGGTACGAGTGAATCAGACACAGCAGTGCTGCTGGAGTTTTTAAATACCTCAGTGGCACTGCTGGACTGAGAACAGTCCACCAACCTAAACCATGTAGGTAAAGGTGTCCTGTGGGCATTATCCTGTGACCACTGATGAACGACTGGAGAATGATAAACGAAAACTGTGCAGCAACAGATGAGCTTTCATCTGATTTTACACCTACGAGGTGGACCAACAAGATAGGAGTGTGTAATAGAGTGGACAGTGAGTGGACCAGTGTTTAAACACTCCAGCAGCACTGCTGTGTCTGATCCGCTTGTACCAGCACAACACACTGTACAACACACCACCACCATGTCAGTGTCACTGCAGTGCTGAGAATTATCCACCACCCCAATAACCTGCTCTGCTGTGGTCCAACTGGGTAACAAAGTATACAGAGAGAGAGGTGGACTACAGTCTGTAATGGTAAAACTGTGAAGTGCTCCTACATGGTAAACAGAGCTGATAAACACAAGGAAGTGTACCTAATCAAGTGGCTAGTGAGGGTACATGGCTGCTAGTACATATAAAAATCTATAATATGAATAAACTGTAAAAATCTGTAAATATATATTGTTCATATATTGTTGTACTTTACTAGTAATTTGAATCCCTGAGTATTTTTAAATAATCATAATCATTGCATATAAAATCATGACAAATCATTTGCATAAGGTACTGATGACTAAATTGTTTATATTACAGTACACTTATATAAAAAGGCATTTAAATATTTAAAATTTAGATATGTACGAGGATTAAACTGAAGGCATTAATAGAGATAGTAATAATCTATAAATATATAAAACATATACATCATATAGTTCTTTCTGTTGAGAGGTGTCTGCCCCAAAATCCAACCCCTAGATTTAAACTTGGAGCCTTATCTTAGCCACACACCTGCATTTTAGAACAGGAAGTGAGACTGCATCCCTATCCCTCATGGCCACACAGCGAGCCATTAGAGTCAGCTGTTTTGAAATAAATGAGCAAGTCTGAAAATCAACGTGTAACATTAAGAACTGTCACTACTGAAACAAATATTTTCAGTAAGATTGTTTAGAGTGCTGTGTTTGCTGGTCATGTAGCAGCTTCAGCTCAACTTGTTACTAGTGATGTAGTCACTACTAAAACATTTGAAAGATTCAAGTTTGGGCATGTTGATTGTTTTGTTAGTGACGAATTGGAATGTTCGATAATTTAGTTTAATAAACATAATTAAGGTGTAGAATCACTCCAAGCAACTCTATTTTAGGCTAAAGTCAGTTAAGAATCCACTAAAATGATCCGTGTATGTATTTGGAATTTAGAACATTTGAATCTCCTTATTGTAAGAATCAAATCAATCACAGTATGGTCTGATAGTTATACCCCCAACCACTATAACCAGTTCTCCCATACAGATATTTACTCTGACTGTGAAAAACAGGACATATTCACAGATCTGTAAATACTCTGGTAAGACAACGGTGTTCTATATACATACATGGTGAGATGTTTCATGTAAAGTGCAAACATCTGCAGATCCGACGCTGTCTACATGGTGTATGTTTTTCAGAAGTGTTTTTTTTTTAGAAGTGTCAGGCGCAGAGCAGTGTGGGTCTTTTTAACTGCGTCTGTACTCAGTAGCACCAAATCTGTCCTCAGAAATGATCTTCAGAGTGTTTCTCCGTCTGCAGTCCTACTGTGTAAACAGGTGTGTGTGTGTGTGTGTGTGAGTGTGTTTCTGCCTGTCTCACACTCCGCAGTGCTGGAGGTGGCGAAGCTCAGAGGCTGCTGCTCGTTTTCTTTGTCCTCCGCTGTCTTTCGAGCGTGATATGCATCGATTTCTTCTGTGCACGCTCACTCTCTCACACACTCACGCGGCCTGACCTGAAAGTGTCACGTTTCTTCACTGGTCAGTCCAGCAGACGCTAATGATGTTACGGGTGAGCTCTCCGAGCCTCGGCTCTGCCAGGCGAGCCTTCACCACCCCATCATCATCCTCGGCTGCTGGTGTAATGGAGTGTTTCAGTGCTCAGCAAAGCTAATGTTAACAATTTTTTTACAGTGTTTCAGTTCATATATGTGTGTGTGTGCGTGTGTGTGTGAGAGAGAGAGAGAGAGAGACAAAGACAGACAGGCATGTAGTGAAGGAGAGAGAATTAAAGAGACGGAAAAAAAGGAAAAGTGAAAAAATAGAGGAAGTCGAAATGGCAGAGGGAGGAAATGAGTAAAAACGGTAAAAAGAAATAGTGGGAGTGGGAGAGACAGAAAGGGGACTGAGAGGGGGGCACTGAAACTGCAGCGTAAAAGAGGAAAATGAATGGAAAAGTAATTGTGCAGCCCAAATGGTCAGATGGACCTCAAAGGCTAAATTGACTGTTATTGTGAGGACCTTTTGTAAATTGAGTGCACACAGAGGACCGTACTGCACTACTGCACATGCACTGAACTGGATTAGGAGTCAGGAGGGCCAGGAGTGTGTGAACGCATGTGTGTGTATGTGCTCAGCACAACACAAATGGACAGAGGGCATATTGAAAGATGCGGGGTTGTTTTAAGTGTGTTTAACACTTAAAAACAAAATTTACACACTCAGACAAAAGCAGAGTTAGGGTTCGTCTAGGGCACAGAGTGGGGGAGAGTGCGGTGAACAAAAAAGAAAATAATCCGTTTCCACAAGCCCTTAATATTGTAAAAGCCATTTTCAAATGATCATTATTAATGTTTTTGGTCATAAAATTATTTTGTGTTACTGTTAGAGGTATTATTTCTAATAGATGTCATAACCTGCCAGTTGTTTATTCTGTTCATTCAAGTTGTTGAGTTGTTCATTCTGTTATTTAAGTACTAATGATTTCCACATTACGCTCTGATGAATCTCAGCATTGTTGTGCTGGAATATACCTGTGCCATCAGGGAAGAAAGGAATCCATTGATGGGATAACCTGGTCTTTCAGTACATTCAGGTGGTCAGCTGACTTCATTTTATTGCCACGTAAAGTTGTTGATCCTTAATCTGACCAACTGGAGCAACCCCAGATCATAAAACTGCCTCCAAAGGCATGTACAGTGGGAACCAATGCATGTATTTCTTTATGCAGTTTCTTTCCTACAGTAACACACCCATTGCTTTAAAACAGGGTCAGTCTGGACTAATCAGACCACATGACCTTTTTTTTATTCTCAGCCGTCTTTTTCTTTTTTCTTACTCCACATAGCTGTTTAGTCCAAACAGGTAGATAAGCTCTTACATTAACTCTCAAACCTGGCTGTGATTTCACTGTAGAATTTTTACGATTCAGCTTCTCTGAATGTTTAAGTGATCTCATTTCAGATGTTGTCCAGACCAGTTGATACTTTAACACTCTCATCCCAAGTTTTAATGAAGCTCTGGACAGCTCCTAACACAATTACAGCTTATAATACAGCCAATAACTTGACCCCTCTAAAGCACAGTAACATCTTTTCCATGACAGCGGGATATGTCTCCCCACATCGTTGTTTAAGTATTAAGAAGCTGCTCACTGCTTCAGTTAAGGTTAAAAGAATAAATCCTAATCATTGCAGTAAATATCCAATCAACTCCTCTTAAGTATGTGCTTATTATAATCTAAATAGCAGCTTCTTTTAGAGCAGACTTCTTTTAGAATGGCTTTTTCAATGAAGTGTCCTGTAAGGAGTTTTCCTTTTTCAATTTTTAAAACTTGTTTAGTCTAGCACTAAAACATGTTTAGTCTACCACTCCAGAAGCCCTGCTTCCGCTCAATGTAAATCAAAACATGATTGGCCGATTGCTCTATCACATCCTAATGATCTTTGAGGATAATCTAACATGTTCCTAAAGGTCTGAGAAAGAGTGCTTGGCTATATCTATTTGGATATCATAGGGAAAAACATTCATTGGACAGTTTTCCTTTAGCTGATTCAAGATCTTAACTGTTTAAACCTAAACCTAAAAACATCAAGTATTACTACAGTTATTGCACAGAGTATATCGTTGCTGTCCAATGGAAAACAAGTATCTCCAAAAATTCAACTTTTCAGTAGAGAACAAAAACATACTTTACTTTCAATGTAAGTCTATGGAACCAGAATTTTTCTAAGCTATTGGTTCATTCATCATGAAATTTTCACACAATGTACACAACCACTGGCATGTTCAAATGTAGAAAAACTAAAAAAAACTCAGATGTAGAAAACTTAAAAAAAAAAATGGAGATGCTTTTCACTGGACGGCAACGATATAGGAGATGCCTTCATACAAAAACTATATAGTTATACTTCTCAGAAAACATTAGACCCAGAAATCCTGCTGGAGTCCAGCATGACCAGCGCTGGGCAGTGACAGAGGGCTTTGGGAAGATTTGGTGAATGCAGTTTAGCAGAAAAGTCATCAGCAGTGCTGGGGAGTAGCACTAAGCCT
Organism: Megaleporinus macrocephalus; assembly: GCA_021613375.1. Taxonomy (NCBI): domain Eukaryota; kingdom Metazoa; phylum Chordata; class Actinopteri; order Characiformes; family Anostomidae; genus Megaleporinus; species Megaleporinus macrocephalus. The sequence continues at coordinate 51,715,738 of CM038702.1, forward strand.
ATTAGCCAGCTAATAAATCAGAGAGCAACGCTACAATAAAAAGCTGCCTAGTGAATCCAGCTTTGCGAGCAGATTATGGCAATCGAGCTTGCGGGGTGGTGCTCCTCTTATATATTTATACAGGCCTACTGGAGGGACTGAAAGAGAGAGTGCTATTGATCAGAGATTCAGGCTTGATTTAATTTCAGCCTCCTCACTTTCATATCAGCCGGGGGAGGCCGTGTTACATTCACTGAGTGTGTTTAACTGAAGAGGTGTCGTGCGGAGTCTCGAGACATTCCAGCCCGCCCTCTGCTACAGCGTTTGCTTTGTGGAGGGTCAAAGACGGTTCAGAAGACATGAGCTCTGTTGCATAACTCCTGTAAGATATTGTTTGTTAAGCAACTTTATGGAAACCGAGTACCTGACTCACTGCTCGCCTGATTTGAGTTGCCATGCCAATGCATTTGTGTAACAAATGAGTCATGCCAGACTGCTTCCATAAAGCGCTTGTTTAAGCTTAATTGGTGGCATTTTAAAGGGCTTAAAGCGGGCATATCATAAATGAACAGAATTTATTTTTTAATAAAAAAGTATTTGATGTGTCACATAAAAGTTTCAGAATGTACACTTGGGTTTATACGGTCTATATATATAGACAGTACACAGCAAAAACTTTTTGAGTTGTCTTTAATATTACACATAAAAAACACACTTCATTTACCCCCAGCAGTTTAGCCCTATTCTCTCATGGGGTATTTTATCGCCCACTCTTAAAAAAAGGTTGCATGATGCCATAGGGCCAGGGTATTAAATCATATCCTCAAAGGGCCAGTGTGGCTGCAGGTTTTCTTTCCAACAAAACAGGAGATCACATAATCTCTGGCTGTTTGACCGCTGAGCAGGTGATTAATCAGGTAGAATCAGGTGAGCAATTGCTAATTTGAAATGAAGACCTGCAGCCATGCTGACTCTTTGCGGATAAGATTGGATGCCATAGAAGAACCAAGATGTCATACAAGCGTGAAGAGGCTTTTTAATGTTATTGGAGGTTCTTAGGGTTCTAGGAAGAACCACTAAATGTAGATACGTTCTTTAATCCTTTCCAAAATTCTTTGCATGCACATGATTTTTCTTCAGCAAAGAATCATTATGGGTTAAGAAATTTTATTTACTTATTATTATTATTATTATTATTATTATTATTATTATTATTATTATTATTATTATTATTAATATTATTATTATTATTATTATGCAGACTGCTTTTCGAAAAAAGGCACAATAAAATAAAAGATACCAATCAAAACAGGGGCCATGTACTTGTATCAGTCTTAAAGGTGCAATTTATAAAAAAAATATTTAAAGCTTTCCAAAATGAGCTAAAATTATCAAAAGAATGTGAAGAAATAATAGTGTCAGACGTCTATGAATGCAGAGATATCTACTCAACTTAGACGATTCAAGGAAGAGTGAACACTGTGATGCCTAAAACTTGTGGCAAGATCCAATTATAACATCCGCTGCAGTCTGCTCCTATTAAGAGCAGCAAAAAGAAAAGTGATATAAATAAAAGCAAAACAAAAGCTAACATTGGCATTCCATGTCATGGTTGGAGACAACACTCGGGATGAATTGGCTAAATTTGCAACATATTTCTAGACTGGACTATGTTTCTTGAAAGAATTGTTGAGTAACCTCTCTCCATCATTTTATCATGGTTGCTGTTCAGTGACATGTTCAGGAAATGCATGCTAGGAAAGTAAACAGCAGTGAATGCTGACATTGGAGGAACTGTGCATTTTCCTATGATAGGGCTGGACACTTTCTAGTGATATGTCGCCCCCTGTTGCTTGAAGTAATAATTCAACAGGTTGGCTTGTCTTACAAATTGCTCCTTTAAAGCTGTAGTATCGATAACAGCCTGGTGGGTTGGAAGAGGTGGAGAGGGGCTGAGAAATGGTTGTGCAAAAATGAACTGTGTCTCTTGTTGGAATATAAAACCACATGAATGTCAGGGTAAAGAATAAAATATGAGAAAGTGTGGAAAGTGGTCTCTGTAATACGAGTTGTGTTTGGTAGATTTCTTAAACCGTTTAGTACTGTCGACTGGTGTTACACTGTCAAGCAGAACATTAACAATGGAGTGAAAGTGGCTGTTCAATTTAGGTTTGGCCCTCAGGGAGGTCAGTCAGATGGCAGGGTTTTGATCAGAAGCTGGACGTCCTGGCCTGTAGGGGGAGAAATACCTGACTGTAACTGACAGCTGTGAGATGACAGTGTAGAGTCCACTGCTTGTGTGTGTGTGTTTGGTGTGTGTGAATGCCACCCTGTGTTAAATCTCTCATATGGGAACCTGCTGTCCTCTGCCTTCTCTCTCTTTCTCTTTGTGTGTGTGTCTCTCTCGCTCTCTCTCAGGCCTGTCACTCCAGACCTAGCTGACTCTAGATCAGCAGCATGTGTCCGGCTGGTGGAGCAGTGTTGAGTTGATGGCCCTGCCAGCTGTCAGTGGTTTTGGGTGTATGTGAGAACCCAGGCCAGTGTGATTTGAGTTGATGAAAGTTGTATATTTCTGGGCTGTGGTTATGCGGGACTGCATGCATAATCAAATACATGCGGATCCAAACTTAGCTTAATATTTGTAGAGACATTTGTACAGGTTTTAAATACAAATTTTGATTACGATTTTAGCATGCAATGTCTAAACACAGAGAATACATAGCTGTTGGTTTGAGTAAGGCATGTGGAATTTAAAAAGTAGTAAATAACACATTATCTCGTGCAAGCGTGGGAAGCAGAGGCAGAGAACATGTCGGGTTCCAATCAGTTGACCTTGTGATTCATGTTAAACTACAGTGTAAAATTACATGTAGGTGTAATAACATTCTGGCAGAAAAAAAAAAATTTAAAAAAAGCTTCAAATGCGTGTTTGCACATGACTTGGTTGTTAAGATCTTTCAGACTGGTTTGTTATAAAATGGTGCAATATAAAGAAACGTACAGACTCCAATTTACAGTGATGTTGATGGTAACCAGGGCTCGCAATGTATAAATCAATGTTGTAATATAAAGTAAAACAACCTTAAAAAGATTCTGCCTTATATGTAGCTCTTTTTAAATGATATGGATTAAAATTATATGCTTTGGGCCAAAATCTCCCCACAACTATCATAGAACTTGTCTCAGGCATCAGGCAGCATGAATAATCAATTAATATAATAGCTTTCTGAGAGGGAGTTTGTACAAGCATTACATGCTCCATACATCTGGTTTATGTCACCACCACTGTGAACAGTTATGACATGTTATTTCAAACTTTGCATACTTTACTTGAAGAAACAATGACTGACATACAATGACTAGAATATCTCATGTTTTATTTCTGAAAATAAGCTGAAATAAGCTTTTGCCTGCTCACTTTACAATTCATGAATATTAAAATATAACACTTCAAGATACCCCGTACATAGTTCATAGCCCCACATCCACTGAAAATTCAAATGTGCAAAAGTCATGTTGTTTAAAAGCCTTTATCTCAGCAGTAAGTGTGTTTTCACCAGTAATAACAGATGCAAATTTGCATAATCATAATACACCACAAACTAGCATAGATTTCTAAATTTGAAAGAAGTAGATAAGCTAGTACACCATGATGAAAAACAAAGTTTAGTTCCAGATTTCTCCTGGATGCCCCAGACATTGCATGAATTTATTAAATTCCTGCAACAGCAATCAAGCACTGAGTAGTCAAACCAGATGTTGTACTTGACATTTTACTTCATCAGTAAGCAGTGCAGCAATGTACAGACATTTTTCAAGCCAAAAGATAGTTTTTACAGTGTTACAAGTTATCGTTCAGCTGGTATTATGTTTGATCACATATATCATTAACACAATGAGAAATTATTAAATCTGCTGAACAGTCAGGTTGTGTGTTAAAAAATTCAAAACAAACATTTTTTTTAAATTTATAACAACAAACCAAGACAATCTTGCTCCTGGGGACATTCAAATGCTTGTTTTAAATGCATATTCACATAGCAGAAGTGTTTAAAATGCCCAGGCCTATTAATAACAGCAGGGCCACAGTAGGAAATCTCAGAGTCCTGTGTGATGAGACACATCTCCCCAGGGGACCACTCAGTAAAGATGGTAGGTGTCATAATAGTGGTATAGGACATCTTGTGAATAGTCTACACTATAAATAACCAACATCAATATATGAAGCTTATTTCTGCTTATATCTTTCCGTATAGAAGGCTTTGCTGTGCTGTTGAACTTCTAGCACTGGGTGGAGGGTGTTTTGGCCTGGTAGACTGAAGGGTGGACAGTACCTCCCAGTTCCAATCTCGCAGCCAGATGTTTATTTTCTCATGTTTTTCCATCCATTTTTGACTCTTTCCATCCCTTCATCCCAAGACGTTAGTGTGCAGTCGCTTCACTAGATGCTTGGAAGACAGCCAGCGGGAGATGGCTTTGGTTTTTCTTTATGTGTGAGCTACGTCACTGGAAACCAAATGAGCTGACCAATTACAAAGATGACAAGCACTCTCAGTCTCCCAGCATGTGTGCGGCTGTTCAATGTCTAGAGTGATGTAGTCACTTTACATTATGAAGGAACAGGCGGTCCAGCTGAGGGATGTAACTGTGCCCCCAATACATTACGTATTGTGTTTTTCTGAGATATATGGGTGTGGCAATGCACCATAATATCATGATCCCAAAACGTCATAGCGTGCATTACAGAAATTAGCTAATATGCCATCTAATGCAGTTTCTTTGCTTGAACACCAAAAATATTGAACACAACTTACCAGCACCAATTAGCAACCTTTTCATGCACATGTTGTACATCACAACCCTCCCACCTCCCAGCTCTTATTTATAGGTCATGCAGCTGGATATATGGATACTGTTGTAATTTCTCTCAGATTGTGCTTAGAATATTGTTTGAATATTGAATTGTGAACCTAGATTCGTTTGTCAGACTGAATCATGGGATGAATGACATGTTGATACTGGTCACAGTCTCCGTTTCTGGTGGCTTGGCTGGAGTTCTCCTGGATTATTTTCTGTTTTAAACATACTAGAAAGTTCTAGGAAAAACTTGGTTGCAGGTCATTTGGACCAAAATCCCACATAGTGCTTGGTTGGTCCAACAGAGGGAGCTGCCTGCTACTATGCACTAGCCAGTTCTACTGGTACTTGCTGTGTAAAACTGGACCTGAAGCTAGCTAGTATCAAGTGATCACCATAAACATCTTTTCAAGACACAAGGTAACCCAGGGATTAAAAGCAGGGGTTGGGTTACAGGACTTGACCCATACTACCAGGTCATGGCCAGTATTAGTATAACTATTTTAAATGTTGCTACCATGCTTTCTACCAATGGTGCTTTTTTCAGCAGTCTATATGTGGCATATGATGTTGATAGCAGCCAGGGTTAGTCCAGTGGTTTGTTTAGGGTCTGAAATTTTGAAATTTGGTCTGTAACCACTGGTCTTTTTTGCTGCCAGAATATTTAATACAAATATGAATTATGAGCACCGCCACTTAATCTTCTATGGTAAACATATCATCCCTGTCTAAGGGAGTAACTTTACTTAGTGACTCTTGAGACCTTACTTATTTAGTGACTTTATTTCTAAAAGCAATTTGCAACAAATATCTTGTATTATTATATTTTATTTACTTTATTGAGCATTCCATGGTTTACTTCCTATAGTAGACTACTATATGATTTTCTGCCAAATGACACATCAGCTGGAAGTGTACCCCATTTTTTATTTCATGTGTAAAAAAAACCTTTATATTATACTGATCACAATTTCATTTCACAAATTTAATCGTTTTTTCTAGAGCATGACCCATACAGATTTTAAGGGACTAAAAGTTCTGATAAAGTGTTACACTGAGAGAGACAAGGAAGCAGAATGCAAGTGCAAGTCAAAAGTTTATTCTTTTATTCAAGATGAAACCCAAAATATGTCCACAAATGTAGCAAAACCAAAATCAACATGACAAATAAGGACATTCAATAAATATAAGAAAATACTTCCTGGGAATAAAGGTAACTAAGATAAACACAGAAACAGAAAGCAGGCGAACAGAAGACTGAGCTAAGACAAGGCAAACCACCAGGGGTATAAATACACAGAGAACAAATGAGAAACTCCTAGGCCTAATTAGAGGGTGGTCCTACAGACTACACAGAGGTGAGGGGCAAGACCAAGGGGTGGAGCAAAGGAAGAGCTGAGAAACCAAAACAGAAACAGAAGCACATGGTAGAAGGTAAAGGTAAACAAAGGCAGAAACAGTGAGAAACAAAGAAAGACAGGGCTGGACAAGATGTGACATTTACAATAATATTGACTGATAAAATATATTTTTTTGTTGTTGCAGCCTTAAATCTTTAAATATTGTACCACTAGGAGTGGAGCTATCCAAACTTTTTGTTGTTTTGGTTTTAGTTTCTGATTATTACATCATATGTTTTCTTATTTTTTGTTCTTTTCATACATGAGTTTATTTTTCTATTATAACATGCTGATCTCATGCTCAAGGTCAGGTTTAGAGTACATATGATTGTACATATGTTTTTGATTTTCATCATAATAGTGTTTCGTGTTCATTATTAACCAGTTTAGCCATATAGTTAAGCAGGAGACAGGTTTTGCACTGCAGGCAGGAGATCTGAATCCCAGTGATACACAATTAGGAAAGTGGGTCATTATTGGCATGTTAAAGCAACATGTCGTCAGTATCAGCCATTAAGATTCCTTTCTACATACATATTTGGCAAAACCTTATCAAAAAGAACCAATGACTGCAGGTTATAATACACTTCACAATAGAACTGTGTTTTTTTTCCTTGATATTCCAATTAAAGCCAGAATCTCTGATATCACAAGTATTTTTATAACATAAAGCTGTATTTGATTTACAGGGTGTGTGCTGTCTTGCAACCCCTATGAATAAAAGAACATCAATATGCATACTATAACACCTCCTAACCAATCTTTCAATCTTTGATTCACAAAAAAGACCATAAAACCGTCACGTTGTTATTGATACTCCCTCCTGGCCAGGGTCATCAAGGTCAGTGCAGATGCGGCTGCAACAAAAGCATGCTGATTAAATGCGCTGTTGTTAGGTTAACACAGAGAAAGTGGGAAATTGATGCTGGCCTCGATGTTCCTGCTTGCTCTCTCTCTCGGAAGGATAATTTTCTTCCCTAAAGTGGCTTGCGCCGCTCATCAATTACAGCCGTCATGTGTGGCCACGGCGTGAAGCTGCTAATTGCTTTAGCATGGTTTCTCTGTCCCTTAGGTAGTAATACACCGGCCTCCGGGGCCTTTGCATCTAAACGCTCTCGCAGCATGTCTACGGGCCCTATTAATCCTGCTTTAAATGAATTGGAGTCACTCTATCAGGCGAGCTATCGACTGCATCGCACCCTTATTTACTTCCCCTTTCTCTGCCTACTGTCGACCGCCGCGCATGAATAATTCAGCAGCACCGAAATAATCCCACACTTAGTGCAAAAAGAGTGCCTTTGTTTCCTCCGAGCAGCAGGCATGCAAAGTGCTGTTCTGCCTCTTGGCTGCGGCTCAGTGTGATTGGTCGATTCGTTAAAAAGGCTCCTCTCGGGTCTTATCTGCGGCGATGGCGGCGGCACGCAGGAAGACGTCGAGGGGGGGGGACTGCTCCTCCTGATATTTCAGTCTGGAAGTCTTTGAAAGAATAGCTGGTGTGACTGATGATGCAATAAAATCCTAAAAATAATTCTGTCCTATATGTGTATTCATCTTTGTGTCACAGCCATATTCTACTCATGCTTATTTTGTATTGCATAGCGACGTGGAACGATATTCTGACCCACTTATAGGTCAGAAAAAAATTGAATTCTTTTAAACTTGCTCCTGTTTGTCCTTTGTGAGTTCATGACTGGTTAATTTGAGAAGCAGTTACACATTTGAACTGCTCCCCACCTCCCAGTGGGCACTGTACCCCATGTGCGACTTCATGATGTAAGATATAGGTCTGTTCATTATGCCGCTATCTTTATGTAGCCCAGATTATTAGATTATTGTAATTATGTATTTTGTTAAATCCTAAGTAAAGCACTCTATAATTGTAGCCTAGGGGCCCTTGATCACCACAGGTACACAGAATCTGTATTCAGTTCGTTTGGGTGGTGTAAAGCATTGTTGTTAATGCAGACAGATTGGTGAATGCTGAAGCAGAACGTGCAGTTCCTTAGGTAGAAATGAATTGGGTGTAATGACATTTATGGAACAGGCTTTCAATTGTGAATCATTATCCTGAAGTTGTGCTTTGCAATACTGACATTATAGAAGACTGAGGTGTCAAGATCACAGTGTTTTTATTGTGTGCTGTGAAAGTTCTGACCAATCACAGTTCCAGGTGAGTATTTCTGTGGATGTTGTGAAGAATCAGGATAATCATGTAATAATTTATCATGCAGCCAGTCTTTCACCAGTCGTTACGTTTAAGTATTGACCAGTGCCGTTTTAGTTTATTGTGTGTTGTATGTTATTTGCAGTCACAATCATGGGATGTGCACAGGTACCCAAGTACTCAGTTATCTATTCAAAGTTATCTATTTATTCCCTTTTTTTGAATAGCAATAGAAGAAGTCTGAGGTAATGCATTGTGCAGTAATATTTGTTTAAGAGGACTTTCAATGCAGCAGGTTTGCTTTGTATGTAAAGTGTCGTGCAAAACTCCTTTAATTGATTGTATTTCCTGTTAAAAAGACCATTAATTTTTCAGCATCAGGGAAATAACAGAGATATATATTAGGCTTTGCTGCTGCAAAACATATATGCCTTAACATGAACACATCACCAGTGACACATTGTTAAAGACATGACTGAGAAGACAAGGTAAACTACTCTGGCTGATGTTAATGAGGTCCAGAACAGTGAAAAAAAAAATATATATAGGTTTTGTTATGTACTAAGCTGACATTTTGGCACATTGCTCAGCATCCAGCATTGCACCAGATAGCTCTAGTGTTAGTTTGCTACCTCATCTGAAGAGGCAACCTTAGAGACCATTAAAAGTCCAAAGTTGTATTTTTCTTTTCGTGTGGCTGAATCAGTAATAAAATACAGTACCTTGCAAAAGTATTCGGCCCCCTTGAACTTTTCAACTTTTCAACCTTTTCAGCCACATTTCAGGCTTTAAACATAAAGATATGAAATTGTAATTTTTGGTGAAGAATCAACAACAAGTGGGACACAATCATGAAGTGGAACAAGATTTATTGGATATTTTAAACTTTTTATGGAAATAAAAAATTAAAAAGTGGGGCATGCAATATTATTCAGCCCCTTTACTTTCAGTGCAGCAAACTCACTCCAGAAGTTCAGTGAGGATCTCTGAATGATCCAATGTTGACCTAAATGACTGATGATGATAAATAGAATCCACCTGCTCTGTGATAGTCTCAGAGTTCTGTTTAAAGTGCAGAGAGCATCATGAAGACTAAGGAACACACCAGGCAGGTCAGAGATACTGTTGTGGAGAAGTTTAAAGCCGGATTTGGATACAAAAAGATTTCCCAAGCTTTAAACATCTCAAGGAGCACTGCGCAAGCGATCATACTGAAATGGAAGGAGTATCAGACTACTGCAAATCTACCAAGACCCAGCTGTCCCTCTAAACTTTCAGTTCAAACAAGTAGAAGACTGATCAGAGATGCAGCAAAGAGGCCCACGCCCCACTTTCATGTTTTTTATTTCTGAAAAAAAATAAAATACTAATATTCAGTGTTGATATGCAGTAATATGGAAAAGTTTAAGTCCCATGATGTTTAGCGTACCTCCTCTACAGGAAACGAACATCTGTACATTTTAATACTCAGTTACTTTGCTAAATTTAATGTTAAACTATAAATACAATGTTAAAAATGAGATGAGTTTGGTTTATTTAACCCTTGTGTTGTCTTGCTACCATGTTCAGCTGTAGATAAAAATACCTTAAACTATCTTTTTCCAACTTGAAATTTTCTTTTCCTAAAGGGATCCCAACATTAGAAAAAGTGATACTTTGTTTTTGGTTATGTTTCTATGTGGGCTGTACACCACTAGGGTACAAAGATTGTCTTATGGGTCATTTTTGACCCGTGAATTATAAAAGCATTTAAACACCAGAAAAAAAGTTCAAAGGCCACATGCAAACTCTCTAACACACAAACACACACACACAAAGAAACTGAAACTTGCATTTGCATGGAACATGCATGTGTACACAGGGAGGCTGCCAAGTGGAGCACCAGAGAAGAACCAGGGGTTGCAGGTTGTGCTAGATTTGACAGTTGGACTGAGGGGGCACAATGTCACATATTTTTTTACCTCCTATTTCACCAACTCTATTTAGCACATGTAGGAGATGTTAAAAATTGTTCACAGAATCAAGCAACATTGTTGTTTTATTGTGTTAGGAGAGAATTATATCACTTCCTAAAAATATAAAAGAATAAACAGTTTGTTGACTGTTTTTTCCCTTTCAATATAATTAATTCAGAAGTAGTTACTTCACATTTTTAATAGCATAATAAACTTTATTGAATTAATGAAACTGTTGGTTTGTGGTTAAAAAAAAAAGTTTAACTCTGTTCATTGCTAATTGTCTTTTTGTATTGTGTACCAAAAAATACATGATAATAAATTAATTATATTGAGTTGAATTGATAAATAACAGGTTGTTTCATCGTGCAAAATCAATTTTGGATTTACAATTCAATTAAGCTGCTTTATTTTGGGGCTTTGGAAGGGCGGGTCATTTTGAGCTGTAGGACAAAGGGAGTACAGAGAATGTTAAGGTTAGTTAGTTAAGTTTATACTACACATGGGTGCAGAACATGTGAACACGTACAAAGTCATAAAATGTATGTTTGGCCAGGTAGTGGCTTGAGGTCTTAATCGTCTGCTGCATTTCACATGAATAAAGAAACCTTTTGTTGATACAAGCAGCAGTGACCACAGGGGACCTCTTATTAATTTCCCTGGCACTGTTGGCGACGGGACACTGCTTGCTTTTTTAAGTGCGGGAAATGTGAGAGACTGGTGTATTTACTGTTTACGCTTGGCTCTAACACACCCACGCACCCAGCCGGAGTGAACGGAGTGTGAATAAAGCATGTGTAATTAGTGTGAGACGCCGCGGTCCTTGAGGGAGGCCGCCGAGGTGAGCGATGATGTCATATCCTGTCTCCCCAAGAGCGCTTCTCTCCTCTCAGTCTCGGAGGAGAAGGACTGAACTCGTCTGTTACTAATGAACGGAGCAGATGATTGTTTGGTTAACGGCTGTTTGAATAGACGATGTTATGCGAGAGACTTTTTGATAGTTTTATGACACCATTTATTTAACGTTTGCCGTTGGATTTGCATGACAATGTATCATTTCTAAAGTACCCTGAAGGACCCTTCAGACATATTTGCCACCTCTCGCTTCCTCTTGCCTCCTTTTTTCTCCTCTCTCTCTTTTCTTTTTTCGCCCGTTCTCTCTAAGCACTGTAATTTGATGACTAATCCTCCACTACTTTCAGATTTGTTTTCTCGTCAACAAAACGCTCCCTGCCGGCGAATTATGAAGCTTTGCAATTTGTGCTTGTCAAATTTCCTGCCGTTTCACATTTACTTTTATCTGTTCGTTTTTGTTTATCACAGATAGGCTTATTTCCCTTGGAAGCACTTTTTCCCCACCCTCCGGATCTGGAGATATGAATTCATGTGAGTGCGGGGATTTGCTTAAAATCAGATCACACGCCGTTATGATTTATATGGAGGCTAAACCCAGTTAATATACAGTGTGCTTATAACAAGAGTCCTTTCCTGGTGCATTGAGCTTTGCTATTTCATTTCGCAGAGTCATTCTACAGTATGTGTCCACAGAACATTCTCTTCCCCCATGGTCTTTCTTCAGCTGTCCTGATCAGAGCCCTCCTAAACTAATTTAGTGCGTATAAATTGAGTTTGAATCTAAGTCTTCCATCAATGCAGTGTCCATTGTGGCCCATGCAGAGAGGCCTAAAGACAAAAAAAGCAGCTTCAGTCGGACTGCGGCATTTACCGGCATTCATTTGTGAAGTCATTTGTAGTAGCGGGAGCACTTTGCAGTGCCTAAGCCGTTCATTTGGAATTCAGCATTACAGAATTAAAGCGTGCACGGGCTCCATCTGCACACAATGTGATTTACGCCTAATGAATGCTAATAGGACGAGTTGTAAAAGTGCGAGGAGCATAATGTTCCTGTCTTTCCACGTAGGAGATAAAGACATAGGGAAACGGAAACTTGGCACAATAGAGCCGTACGCTGGTGAGCACCCTCGCTGATGGACTAGCTGCAGACTTGCCGTAATTGATGAAGACATTTGAGTCCAGAATAACGCTGTAGCCGTGCGCTGTTTGTTTTCAAATCTGAATCCGAGATGTGGAAGAGTGATGATCCGATGCGCTCAGGTCATTATCCCGCATATTACCGGGTTGAGAAAATTAAAATTTGATTTGTGGAGGGGCTGCATTTTCGCTGCGCTGGTGGATAACCCCGACATGAAAAATGTGCCCCAGACTCTCATTTTCAGACCGGCCCTGTTTACACTTTAACGAGGAGAATTAATTAACCTCATTGATATTCCATGCCTACTACAACTCCAGCTGCTTCCTGACGCTCAGGATCCATCTCAGAGCCCACTTTGCTCTCTTTACACCAGTCAGCTGATCGGAGACCACTTTTTGGCATTTTTGCTAATGATGGCTGAAGATTGAATTGGGATGAGAGCAACTAAATCAGTAGCAAGACTTGTAAGCAAACACTCTACCAGTTCATTTCACGATGCTTAACAGCGATCTGCTACTGGCTACTGTGGTTGTGAATAGGTGTAGCCTCTCGGGAGGCGCTGTGCCTGCAGTAGGAGAGACTGTAACTTGTGAATAAGGGGCTGTTAAGCTAAAGTGTGCAGGTGTGTTGATTTGTGCTGGCTTTTTTTGTGGGGTGGATTGTGTGTAGAGTTTAGTGCCATATTACATTGTGGGTTAATGTATGTTTATTTACAAAAAAGGGTTGTGGAGTTGTCTTACACATGTTGACTCAAACTAAATATACCTGCTGTATTGAATTTATGCATTTTAGGCTCCAGTTGCTACCTACACCACCTGATATTTTACTTTCTGGGTTGTATTTATGCATCGTTGTGAGGAGAATAGGTGTGTGAGGTCTTCAGTGTGCATGTGTGTGACTGTCATTTTAATAATAATATGGATGCAAAACTTATCAACTTCACAACTAGCTATCCTATTGATTTACATTCTTAACTAGCCATTACATACAGCCATACAGTCTTCGTCCCAACTAATAATCAGGCTGATGTATGTTAAATGCTATGTTTACTTGTGCGAGGACGAGTAGAGTAAATGATCCCAAACTTTAGACATGCTCTGTTGTTTATTTTGGCCTGTCTCTTCTATCCCTATATTTTTTTTTCTTTCTTCATTTTGCAATCAGTGCCATCAGATCACGTCTTCTTCATGTCACAATCCCACAGCATACGATAATAATAATAATCATTTATTCAAAAAAAAAAAATAATAATAATAATTATTATTATAATTTACACAAAACACAGTGTGCTGTGAATAGTCATTTGGTTTAAACAAAGTTTTAGTCCAAATGATTTAGCTGAGCCTCCAGCAAACTGAACTCCAGAGGCTGCTTGTTGTCTCTGCTGAGGTGTCCATGTTGTGTTAGTGTCTCGTTAGTGTCTGTTACTGGGAAAGCCTGCACTACAGGACACATCGTTGGAGAGACTGTAGGGCACTTTACCACATTCTCACACATGTGGGGACACCCTTTACAGCACTGCATCCCGTTTTCTCCACTGGAGGGCCACTTCTCTATTAGAGGAGCACCTAATTGGAGCACCCTAATCATATTTTCTAACCTGTACACTGTAAAACACTGCTTTCCACTTTCTGTCCTGGAAAGGGCAAGCTTTGAAACAGTCACTGTAGGATCAGCATAGAGGCCACTTTTCTACTGGAAGGGCATCAATAGGGGAGTGTCAAGTTTAGACCACTGTAAGGTCACATAATGGGGCCATAAGGACACTCATTAAGACACGTTATCAAATTTTCCTGCTCTGGAGGGCACGTCATCATAATTTATTGCATGAACAGGCACCCTAGAGCACATGATCCCTTTTTTCCCATGTGAAGGGCAGCATTTCCCTTCATGTTCACCACTTTAGAGGGCACTGTAGCTATGCTTTTCTAATCAAGTTAAAATACTGAATGTGTTTCAGAATGTCCAGCTGGAGTATTACAAATATGCCATCCATATAAGAACAGTACTACAGGATGTGTTTTATGTGGTTTCTGTGCGTTTTTTTTTTTTTTTTTAATTCCTCTACATGGCACTGCATATGCAGACATCTCAGCCTAGTGAAGACATGAGCTTAACACCAAAATACTGACATCTGATTTGTGGAAAAATAGGATTACAAATGCAGCAGAGAAAGTGCCATACTGTGCCCGGTTAATGCCATCATGTCCCGTGGCACAACACTTAGGGAAAGCTGATGCAATGCCGAGTCAAGAAGGAGCCCTCCGCCTTGACGCCAAGCCAAATGTACAACTGTGCTCTCCTCTAATGGAAAATTGTTCTCTTATGAGTTTAACATTGATTCCAGCATGTGACCCCCATTAGCTTAACTCAGAAAATCGTTATGGTTAAATAGAATTATATTAAAAAAAAAAAGAAGCTGTGCTTAAACACAGGTGAGCGTATTCGTTACGTAAGTTCAAGATTTAGGAGGCTGCTCCCGTCACTGCTCAGAGAGAGCGAGGCGGTGTGCTCTGTGTGTATAGTGGCAGATATGAGGAGAGTCAGCTGTCACATGTGCTCATCATTGTTAAAGACAGACCTTCATCTCCCACACACTGACTTTAAAAGCACATAAAGTGCATTTTTCAGCTGACTTGTCAAGCAAGCGCAAATGTTTGACTGCTGACAGCTATTACTCTAATAAAATATGCATTCCCTTTTTTTAAACTACATACATGTGAAAGATATCAGCTTTGTATTGAATAATTGAAGGTGCATGATAAATTATAGTGATATATACATAATATATCACACGTGAACCGTTAATAAGCACATGTACAGATATACGTTTGTAGGGAATAAGTTGGGTTTTTAGTTTGAGCTTCTTTAGCATTAATCTTTAATGTTTATTCACATGGTCCCATGAATGTTCCTCTGTTGATCTTTCCTGGATGCTATGGCTGGTCTTCAACCTCTGACTTTCAGTTTATATAAGATGTAGGGGAACCGTAACCCCTCCTCCCCAGTGTAAGATGCTTCATTTCTCTCCTGACTCAATCATGGGTCCAAACCTAGCCTCACCCACCTCACCAAACATACTTACTACTACTGAAATTTTATCAGGGTGATGCCATTTCTGGAACTTATTCTGCCAGAACCCCTTTGGGGTGGCTTGATTCATTTTTCTGTTATAGAATAATAGTCACCTGTGAATTTATGTTATGCTCAAGAAGAGTCTAGAACACTCCACTGTATGCAGTTGTGGAGAAAGTAAATGCATTTCAAGAAGATTATTTTCTTTGGAAGTCAATTGTAAAGTTGGGTCTTTGGGGCAACAAGTCCCCAAGACATGGGGCAAAACACCACCCCCACTTTAGCATTCTGCTCCAGTAATATTGTGTTGAATTTTGTCATAAAGACACAAAGCTGCTCATTGTAATTTCATAGACCATCTAGCTTTAGCTTTTAACTTAAGCCAGCCCTCTGGCTAGAGATGAGCTGTGCAGTTCAGCAGAGGTGCATCCATGCCAATTCAATTAGAATCATTTGCATAACTTCATTTTGTTAATATTATAATTATAATTACTAATTGATGAACAAATTTGACATCCAGAATATTTCTATTTTGCTGTCATAGATTATTACAAAGAAGTGAAAGCATTAACATATAGAAATGTTATTTTAAATGATACAATTTTAGCGTTTTACTTGGACTAATAACAAATAACATTAAATATATAAAGACTAGAACTTATTGAGTCACCACTGGACACATTTACAACTGTACTAGACTTTTATATTTTGTGGGCTACATTCTTTTTGCCACTTATGTACACTCAGTTACCACAGACAATAACGCAGCACTGGCTTTTAGTGCACTACTGCTCAAATATTTGGGGTCACTTGTCATAATAATAATAATTGTTATTCAGTAGTACAGTGTAGATGTAGAAATTCTATAAACTTGACAATGAAACTCAAACCAATTCTTTCTTCTTCTCAAAGTTACAACATGGTAAAAATGTGGATGTGGTATTAAATGTAAAACTATAATTTTCTGTATATTGGAATGTATCTTTATTGGAACACTTTAAATAGCTGTTAAAATAGTAAGATTTGTTACCTTGTAAGTTAATTCTCAACCACGCCGATTTCTTAATGATCATGAAATCACTTACAGCTCAGAGAAGGTAACTTGCAGCCTCGAAAATCTCTTCCTTTTTACAGCGTCCTACAGACAGAATTATTTTATAGGAGAAACTGGTTTTAGATTAATCAAATCAGTGACCCCAGTCTTTTGAGTGGTAGTGTATAATTGCGTTTACTTGTACTAACTGCAGGGAAAGTACTATTGTCCGCAACCATATCACTACTGTAAGAACAAATCCTTGTTACTTCTAAATGTTACGGAAAAAATAAACATTCTTTACTGGGAGTTAATGGAACTAGATTCAAATAATTGTGGAGCTTTTGTACTGGTCCATTCATAACAGCAATTTAGTGCTGCTGCAAGCGGCAGCTGCTGTTTTCAAATTCAGAAAAAAAAGACAAAAACAGACAAAAAAAGCGACAGTACACCTTGTGCAGCTGTATGTTCTGTATATCTGATATTTATTTATTTCAGTTTCGATATCACAGTTAAAAGCATTGTAGCTGTATTACTGAAAACAGCATGTGTTTACTTCATATTACCAGTTTCATTGCTAAGCAACGGTTCCAGAGGAACAGCTTGCTGTACGTTGCAACTAACTGTTTCTATATTTTTCATTTATCCCATACAAAAACAGAAAATGGCAACGTTAAAGAATTTTTCTAAGATAATATGTGACCTGCAGACTGTCAATGAAAGAGCGTGACAGCAGGACTGCTTCAGATTCTAAATCTGTTGTTGCTCCTAAGCAAACTTCGCAGCCGGCATCTGTGATGGCAGAGCAACTAAACAAACTAGAATTAGCCAGAAGCAAACAGACTACAATCCAGCAAACAAGATGAACTGGCTGGTAGAAACAAAACCTCTAATCTAGTCCAGAACAGTTGGAGAAAACACTGAACCTGATATTGCATCAGTTTTATGGCTCTGCAGTGTTTTGATGGAGAGAACTGTCAGTATTACAGTTCTCAGTGTTCAATGTTCAGGCCCTCTTTGCTTTACTTTTTTCTTCGTTTTGCAGAAGTGTTGTGTGAAAGCAGTAGAACACTGAAGAATATAACCTTCTCCCTGTTCTGTTCTTACATCGGAGAAGCCCTATGAGTGGAGGTTAAAGCACTTCATCATCATCATGACCCAAAGGGCTCTGAAACACAGGCTCTATTATTATTGCGTGATCGTATGTGATTGTAGCTGATATTCCTGTCTCTCTCTCTGTCTCTCTCTCTCTCTCTCTCTCTCTCTCTCTCTTTCTTTCTTTCTTAGGAGGATGAGCTTCACGCTGATGGCACTAATGGCAGAGATCAGTCCGAGGTCCGGAAGTTTCTGTCTCAGAAGCAAAAGAAGTTGCCATGGAAACCTGAGGTAAGGGCACAGCGTTGCTCTTTACTGCTATTATGAATTTGGCACCGTGATGATCACCGCAGCTTGTGTGCATGTAAAGCTTTTGACAGCTCCAGGTGTTAATAAAGAAGCGTGTAGCGTCGTCCAGCAGCCCAGCTGGAAGATGGAACATCAAAATCTGGCGTTAGCGTCACTGCTGGACACGCTTTAAGAATCACTTCTTCTTTCACTTAACGGGAACTTTTGCTTCTGTGATCCATGGGTTCTGTTGTTTACACCTCCAGGCCTGAGCTTTTGAGCAGAACTCGTAGTATTACTGGATTAAGCGGACTCAACTCCACGGCCGTGTAGATCCAGTGCGCCTCTGAGGCTGCTGCGCTCGGGGCTTTACCACGTCTGCTGTTGTTTGAGTAAGATATCTCTGCCTGGTTGAGCTGCCTCAGGTTTCTGTTCCATTGCTTGCTGATTGGATTCAAGAGGCAGACTTCATTCACTGTGTGGTTCCTGAAAGCCTGTTTGAGACGTCATTTAAGGCAGCGAGCAGTGCCTTTTAAGTCATGAGTGGAGCATGTGTGGTAATTTACTCTGGGCTCAAGAAGCATTACCGCAAATTTAGACCCATAGACCTCCAGCACAATGACTGACAGCTAAACTTGCTGTGCCTCATTTGCTGCAGGCAATAAGGTTAGTGATACAAACAAACTGCCTGTAAACAATGCGGGAAAGTGCTTTTATCTACTGGATAAAGTTGTAATAATGCTATTATTGCGTGATTATGCATGCGCTGTATTTGTAATCCTCTTTCTGCATCACACAATGGTGCCCTTGTTCTGCCA
The DNA here is from genome assembly GCA_021613375.1 of Megaleporinus macrocephalus. Classification (NCBI taxonomy): domain Eukaryota; kingdom Metazoa; phylum Chordata; class Actinopteri; order Characiformes; family Anostomidae; genus Megaleporinus; species Megaleporinus macrocephalus. The sequence continues at coordinate 51,734,395 of CM038702.1, forward strand.
GTGTGAAGGCTGCCTATATTATGTACATTAAATATGCAGCCTGCAGCCGCATCTCAAGTCGCGCCCTTTTTATTTGTTGAGCAGATTATTCATTTATACAGCAGATGTTTTCTACCCATTATCTATGCAGTGTCTCAACATGTGGAGGAGAATGTTAGTCATTAATGCAACGTTATGTAACAATTTCACCTAAAAATAACAGCTCCATTTTAATGGTTCACCGACTTATACCAAGACTGCCTCTCTGTCGTTGTCACTCCGAGCCTGTAATGCTGGAGGAGCAGGCAGGAGACCTCTTGGACCACATCACACATTAATACTTAGCTATAAGAAGCAGTCAGTCTGAATTCCCAGCATGGAAATCATGGCAGAGGCCGTAAGGAGACCAAAGAATATGCTGCTGAAGGACGTGAGGAAGAGAAAAAGAGAGAGTGAGACACCGGATAAGACTAAATCTCAGACTGGCTTTTAGACGAGAGCTAAAAGAGATAAAAGGCTGCAAGACAGTCTTACAGTGAATGAAAGTCCAACAGCAGAGTTTACATTCCTGTTAATGTTACTTATGAAAGTTAGAGATGTGGGTTGAGAGGTGAGTTTCTAGATGCCAAAGGTTTTCTAAACGCAAATAAAATAAATAAAATTAATTTAGATCACGCCAAAAAGTTTGGATTTTGGTCTTTTATCTCATGTCAAATAGGTCTTGAAAGTTTACAACCTCCAAAAAACTCCTGTAAAATTACTCTAAACCAGAGGTCACTAATAGGCGGACCGTGGTGCGGGTCTGGACCCAGATGTTGTCCAATGCAGACCCAAACACATAAACTATTGAGAAGGATGTAACTTCGACAGTGTTTATTTTAAGCGGCGTGTCTTTACGGTATACGAGTTTTGTGGCGGAGTCAACTCACAGACTTATCACATACATTGTAAGATCAACAAAGATGCTCCTCAGCCAATCAGATCTGTGCAGATTCCAAAGTGCGGCACGCACACGGGAGTGGTAGGAAGAAAAAAGCAGCAGTCGGAGAATAAAGTGAGTCAGAGAATAAAGCGAGTCAGAGAATAAAGCGAGTCGGAGAATAAAGTGAGTCAGAGAATAAAGCGAGTCAGAGAAAAACTGACTGTTTAACCAGGAATGGACGGAGACTTGCTCGCCTAGTTCTGGAGAATACCGCTGTGTAAAACCAACATGTTATGATGTGATTGAGTTAACGCATTTTGTATTGACTTCTTCTATAAATAAACACTTTAAGGTGCTTTTTTTTCAAGTTTTGTTTTTACTTGAAGTGAAGAAAAAACTTATTAGAATTTATAAATAATTCTTTCAGTTCAGCATTAAAAACAATAAATATAGCTGAAATATACTGAACAGTATAGCTGAAATATACTGAACAGTATGTGTGATGTGTTGGTCTTTTAGTTGCTGATGGTATAAGATGCTGATACTAGGCTACTCCAGTAAACAGGATACACCACTGAATCATAACACAAGTTAGAAATGATGATGGTCTGGACCTTGGCCTGAAGAAATCTACTCTAACTGGACCTTACTGAATTCTAATTAAATTCCACTGCTCTAAATTGTAACTATTCTTTAGCATCCATATTTATACGTGAAGCATGTGCTTGCAAGATGGATTTAGCACGTCAACAAATGCAGTCCAAGAGGGGGGCGCTCAAAAACGATTTACAGTGGAAAAGGTGCTAATGAAATATATGAGAATCTGTGCTTATATGTGTACGGATATTCTACACATAGTGAGTCTGAGTAGACATATATTATAAGAGCTATTTAAGTACATATTTAAATATTTGTTTAAATACAGTCAAATCATCACAAACTCAAACCCTCAAACTGCATTACAGTCACAAATAGACTTGCTTATGTGGTTTCTGATGCTCTCTTATGTTATCTATAAGGATGGACAAAATTACTGGCAAAAATCTGACTACTACAAAAGACTACTACTGTTTTTAGCTACACAATGTACCTTTGTTCATTACTTATTAGCTCCAGTACAAAATTAAAGAAACAAACCTTAGACATTAAACATGTATGTGCTGAATGAGCAGTAAGAGGTGAATTGTGTACTATTTCTTTTTCCATTTTCACAAATTTATTACTTAAAACTTGCATGACTACAGAACAACTTAGCAGGTTTAACTAGTTAACATAGTTAGTTAACTAGTTTTGTTTTAAGCCTAATGGGTTAACTTTCAGATGTTAGGATTGGGCTTGAACAGCTGTGTGGAATAAGAGAAACCTCATCTTACTAATCTGGAAAAAGCTTCAATTTGCATGTAGATCATAAAGAGTGGACTCTAGAGCAAAGGTCATGTGATCTAATGAGTCCAGATTGACCCTATTCCTGAGTGCTGGGAGCATCAGGGCAACAAGGGAAGCACATTAGGTGATGCACCCATCATGCATAGTGTCCACTGTACAAGCCTCTGGAGGCAGTGCTGTTATCTGGGGTTGCTTCAGTTCAGTTGATAACGTTATGTGGCAATAAAATGCTGTCAGTTGACTACCTGAATATTCTGAATGACCAAGTAATCCCATTAATTCCATATTCCAGGACAACAATGCCAAGGCTCAAATTGCGAGTGGTTTAAGGAGTATACGGAATCACATCCTGACTTTAACCCCACTGAAGTTTTTTGGGTTGTGCTAGAAAAAACGGACTGCTCCGACTCTCCTGTCATCAGTGCAACTCTGAATGGAAATAAATATTGTGACGCTGCATAAGGTTGTCGCAATGCCACCGTGAATGCACACTGTAATCAAAGCTAAAGGCCGTCCAATAAAATATTACAGTGTGTGATGTTTTTTCTGCTGGTGGTGCAGTTATGGAATTGATACATTTACATTCGGTTTCGAGAGGCCTGATTCTGCAATTCTGACACGGTGTGGTTTATTTCAGTGTCAAGAAAACGATAGAATTGGTCAAAAAAAAAAATCCCATCATGTTTAAACACTAATTTGAGACCACCTCAAGGTCTAGAGTCTGCACTTCTGACATGAGTTCCTCTGGTTGTGAGAAACAGTAAGACAGAACTGTAGAAGAGGCTGTTCAAGGCGTGTACACCATGTGGACCTTGGAGGGTTAAACTTGGCAGGAGCAGCTGAAGAGTTGGTCTGGTACTGTGTGTGAAAGGGCTACGGGGCTGACACTGTCAGTGACGGAGATCAGGGACGCCGGAGCCAGAGTGTCACCGTCTGCCAAACGCCATTACACAGTAATGAGCCGCCGCTGGCGAGATGCAGGGCCGCGGGGTCGCTTCGGCGGTTAATTACCGTATACTCTCAACTCTACAGCCAATCACAGAGTAGCAGAACCGAACAGGGTTAACGTGCACGTCCCACGTTACAAAAGCACACACAATATTATATAACAGAGATGGACTACAATTCAGAATGCTCTGCAGCCGAGATGTTCAGAAGTTTATTATTCGAGCCTTTATAGAGAATTCGTGAAGGGCCTACACAAAAGCACAGAAGTGAATCCTTAAAGACCTGTCAGGTTCCACGCTGCTTCAAAAAAAAAAACCAAGCCTTTCATTACAGAAAAAACATCCAGTCTTCAAGACAGAACTGAGGCACTGCGCTGAGGTAAATGAGGTGCTTAGAGATAAGAGACAAAACAGCTTTGGTTGGTCTGAAGTTTATTTAAGACGTAATGTCATTGTCCAGATATAAAGCAAGTCTGTTATTGTTTTTATTTTTCTGCATAATGTGAACACAGTGACTGTCCGGTACCTTGTGTGAGAATTTTATGATGATTGGACAAATAGGAAAGCTGAAAATTGACCTGCAGTCAAACCTCCTTATATTAACATACACTATATCTCCAAAAGCGTTCAGTTACTTTTGGCAGTATAGTGTACATTTAAAGTTAAGCAAGTTTTTGCCTTCTCCTGTAAAGTTTTGACAGTGACAGCGTGATGTTTAGCGAGCCTTAAAGGAAAACTGGATTCACTGAAAACAGCTGTAAAATCTATCGCACTCAGTTATCTCCCCGCCCCAGAATTGTGAGGCATTGAGGGGGTCCAAGAGGTTAATTAGGAGGTTCTGGACCACCTAGAGTCCCCTGTATTTCATACCTTGATTGCGCTGGCTGACATCCAAACTCCATGCTTCACGTTGTTTTGTGTCTTTTCTTTAAACAGCACATTTACTAGCTGTAGTGCTTCATCTCTGTTCATCAGACTGAATGCTTTTCTATAACCAAAGGCCATATTGAACCTGATGCCATATCGAACCTGATGCCATAACGAACCTGATGCCATAACGAACCTGATGGCATATCGAACCTGATGGCATATCGAACCTGATGCCATATCGAACCTGATGGCATATCGAACCTGATGGCATATCAAACCTGATGCCATATCGAACCTAATGCCATATCGAACCTCATGCCATATCAAACCTCATGCCATATCGAACCTGATGCCATATCGAACCTGATGCCATAACGAACCTGATGCCATATCAAACCTGATGCCATATCGAACCTGATGCCATATCGAACCTCATGCCATATCGAACCTCATGCCATATCGAACCTCATGCCATATCGAACCTGATGGCATATTGAACCTGATGCCATATCGAACCTGATGGCATATTGAACCTGATGCCATAATGAACCTGATGCCATAATGAACCTGATGCCATATCGAACCTGATGGCATATTGAACCTGATGCCATATCGAACCTGATGGCATATTGAACCTGATGCCATAATGAACCTGATGCCATAATGAACCTGATGCCATAATGAACCTGATGCCATATCGAACCTGATGCCATATCGAACCTGATGCCATATCGAGCTGTAAGAGTAATAACGGCTTATGACCAGAACTGTCAGGCTACCTGCATAATATTTGGTTTTGATTTATTTATTTCATTACAGTTGGTTGTATTGATCAGTTTTGTTTGGGTTTTTTTGAGTGCTAAAAGTTTGCCCGAGTGAAAGTTGTGTTGAGTTAGTCAACTTGTGACTCGATGCCTCATCTCTTCTACATAACAGCAGGGGTGTAATGGTTTCAGTACAAACATGAAGCTGTATATATAATACACCACTCTGCCTCTGAGGGTCTCGTTTGTTGCCATTGTCAATCTTCTAACCTGGGCATCTGGCTACATCATACTAGAATAAAGTGGGTGGGGCTTATGTTATGGACATGTCCACACTTCTACTTATGAACTCTAGAGGTTGTGAATTTTGGGGCTTTTATTGAAAATCTGCTGAAGTCCTGACCTCAGAACTGAAAACATGTATATTGTTACACTGTAATAAGTAATTGCTGTGTTCTAGCTGTGCACCAGATCCTCTGCCTCAATACTAGCAGGCCAAAGCACTGGCTAAGAGTTTCTTCTTGTTTTCTCTTCTCTGTTGCTGCTTTTGTCCTTGAGACGCAGCCTGTGACAGTTGCGAGGACATTTTGACAGTCGCATTGACCGCTGACCCCAGTAGCCCATGGGTGAACAGATGACCAGACTGAGACTGGACTCACAGTTTTAGCAGAGAGTGATTGACAGGGTAAAGCTCCAGAGGGACCGTAGTGAGTCTTACCAGGGTCACTGAACACAGTCTCTTATTTAAAAATGCTCATTCACCTATTCATACTGGACAGGGACTCAAGATAAGCTATGAACGAGTGAGTATTAGTTATCAATTCATTCTGAACACTGAGTGATAGTGCAGTCCAGCCTCACTAACTCTGAGTGTTACCTCCTAGCTGGTGCTGACTTTAGGTACGGTGGTGTTTATATGGTGAGTCTGATGTGTTTCACCTGTTTATCTATTCAGCACAGACACTCTCAGCTCTCACACTTTTTTTCTTTCTTTCCTTCTTTCTTTCTTTCTTTTTTTCTTTATTTCTTCATTTTCTCCTTTTTCCTGACATTCTTCCCCATACTTTCTTTCTTTCTTTTTTTTGCTACTTTCTTCTCTTTACCCTTCCATTCTTTGTTTTCTTTCTTTCTTTCGTTTTTCCCTTTGTTTCTCTTCTTTATTTTCTTTGTTCATTTTTCTTTGTTTCTTTATTCCTTCTATCTTTACTTTCTTTCTTTGTTTTCTCTCAATTCTTTCTTTCTTTCTTTCATTGATTATTTCTTTCTTTCCTTTTTGCCATTCTTGCTGTGCTTTTTCTTTTTTAATTTTTGCTATGATTTTTCTTTCTTCTCATCATTCTTTCTTTCTTTCTTTCTTTCTTCTCATCAACCTTTCTTTCTTTCTTTCTCCTCATCAACCTTTCTTTCTTTCATTCTTTCTTTCTGTCTTTCTTCTCATCATCCTTTTTTTCTTTATTTCTTTCTCCTCATCAACCTTTCTTTCTTTCTTTCTTTCTTTCTTTCTTTCTTTCTTTCATCATCTTTCATTTATTTCTCTCTATCATTCTTCATTTCTTTCTTTCCTTCTTTTTTTTCTTCCTGTATTCTCTCATTATTTTTTCTCATTTTTTGCCTAATTATTTCTGCCATTCTTGCTGTGCTTTTTCTTTTTTCCATCATCCTCCATTTCTTTCTTTCTTTCTTTCTTTCTTTCTTTCTTTCTTTCTTTCTTTCATCATCATCCATTTCTTTCTTTTCATCATCCTTTCATTATTTATTTCTTTGATTTTTCTTTCTTCTCATCATTCTTTCTTTCTTTCTTCTCATCATCCTTTTTTTCTTTCTTTCTTTCTTTCTTTCTTTCTTTCTTTCTTTCTTTCTTTCTTTCTTTCTTTCTTTCTTTCTTTCATCATACTTCATTTCTTTCTTTCCATCATTCTTTCTTTCTTTCTCTTTTTCTTTCTTTCTTTCTTACCGTCTAGACAGCCCAGTGCAGCAGTTATCCACAGCCGTTATGTACCATTAGGCAATCAGGGTGAGTGTGAGGTGTATTGCAGCTCTCTGGTGGGTTCTGATTACTGTGGGGTGAAAAGGTGATGTGCAGATGAGACCTGATGTCCATTTGTCTTCTACAATACAGTCTGCTTGACCACATTGTCTTTATGGTTGTGCTGCGTTTATGAAGGAGGCTGCGTTAAAATGCAGTCGTGATACGTCCCTGTAGAGCAGACACGCGTTAGATACCCACAGATGTGTGATTGTCGAGCATGTCACGTCACACATACTCCATCCCACAGGGATCATCGATGACAAATGGTGCAGCGGCTTGTCATTCTGAGAAGTGGCGGCTCATTTGTCTATGTCACCTGGCAACCTGTTTTTAGAGAACGTGATTTCATCATGGCATGTGGGCGGTAATGCGTAGGACAGGTGGCTGATGTATCTGAGCTGTGGGGGACCTCTGAGTCTATAGACGTGCTGCTGAGCTATAGGTCTCAACATACTTTCACAATGGAGGGACGAAGTCAAGGTCATTTCTCCTTTTTTAGGAGTGTAGGGAGCAATGAGGAGTGAAAAGAGTGCGGTGAGAACCCCGTGCTGTGAAAACAATTCACTACTCACACCTCTCTACCAAGGTGAGGTTAAAGCGGACACCACAACGGCTCCTTTATTATTACTCTCAAAATCACTAGAAACTAAAACTTTTAAAAACAATAACACAATAACACAACACCAGTGCAATACATGCTGACTTGCTTGCTCTCCTGTGAGCTAAAAACAGATCATATGCAGTTCCATCATACACGTATTTGTTTAATAAAGATTTCCCAGTTCAGCTGAGGGAGCTCAACAACTGCTGTGTAAATCTACCTTACTTCCTGTAGTTTATCTTTGGTCTTACCTCAGTTTCAGTTATTTTAGTTAAAATATAGATTATTTTTCATTCACTTTTATACACAAAACCAATCAAAAAAATGTAAAATAAACTAGAAAAGCGAAGTTCCTGACATCATTGTACAAATTGAAGCTAGGTGTTTGCTATAGTGTTGTTAGGTGGATGGTATTGTATCCCATTGCTTGATAATACTATGCAGATTGGTTGCTATGCAGTTTCTATTGTATCCCTGGTGGTTGCTAGCTTGTTGGCAGGTGGTTGCTATGGTATTCCAGGTGGTTGCGATAGTATGGCGAAGTGGTTGCTATGTTATACCATATGATTGATAGGGTATTGCTATGCTATCCTGTGGTATTTTGTATGAAGAATTTCAGAATTTTGAATTTTGAATCCTGCGGTGGGGTGGTGTAGTGGCTAGGCTGGTCCAGGCCGTTCTGTGTGGAGTGTGTATGTTCTCTCCGTGCTTGAGTGGGTTTCCTCCCACAGTCCAAACACATGCATGTTAGGTTGATCGGTCACTGTAAAATGCCCGTAGGTGTGAGTGTGTGCATGAGTGTGTGTTGGCCATGCGATGGACTGGCAACCTATCCATGATGTGTTCTACGTTTGCCCGATGCCACTGGGATTGGCTCCAGCTCCCCCGTGACCCCGACTAGCGGGATAAAGCAGAAGATAATGGATGGATACATTTCGAATTTAAATTTTAGAATCTACAATTAGAATTTCATAGTTTACATTTAGGAATTTGGAACTGTAGCTTTACAATTTTACAACTTTGCAATTTTAAAATTTAGAAATCAAATGTAGAATTTGGAACTTCAGAAGTAAAAATTAGAATTAGAATATTGAATTAGAAAATATAAAAAGTTATCTTTTTTAAGAATAAATTGAATGTGTATTTTTTATTTTAGAATTTAAATTTTAGATTCAGAACTTATATTTAGAATTAGAACATAGAATCAGAATTTAGAATGAAGAGTTATAATATAGAATTTGAGTTTTAGAATTTAAAATTTAGATTAAGAATTAGAATTTTAAATTTAGAAGTAGAATTTAAAAGTAGTATTTATAATAGTGTTGGTAGAATTTTGAATTTTAGAAGTAGAAGTTTGGAATTTAGAATTTAAATTAGAATTTTAAATTAGAATTTTCTCATTTTACCTAAAAATTAATAACTGGTGGTTACTAGGTTGTTGTTATGTGGCTGCTATGGTTTCCCTGATGGTTGCTAGGGTGTGGCTAGATGGATGTTGGTGGTTGCTATGGTATCCCTGATGCTTTTCTAGGATGCGGCTAGATGGATGCTGGTGATTTCTATGATTTCTAAATCATAACACAGGCACATCATTCTTGATCAGAAAGACCTTTTGTCATTTTTTATTTCGTCAATATCAGATAATTATTTTTTAAAAATACCCTATTTTTTGGGTGATGCATTGCTTACTGGACTACTTAGTTCTAAATGAAATGATCAACTGCTCTTTTTTTCAAGCAACACTCTGCAGTTCCCTCCTAAAGATAAGAAACTGCAGAGGTTGTTGATGCTGATGTGTAGAATTCTCGAGAGATTTATTTTATATACAAGTTTCTTTTTGCTGTGTTGTGATCAGGCTCAAAGGCCTCTTTTCAAGGTGCTTCAATGCTTCACACCACACACACAAACGCACACACACACACACATATGTGTGCTACACTTGGAGCTCCATAAGGCTAAATATAGAGCTGCATATGGTGAGAGAGTGTATGTGTGCACTACTGTATCTCTGAGTCCCTCGATACATAGCAACTGAAGATGTTCTTTGGGAGCAACACTCAACCACCTTTACCAGAAATACACAGTAGGTAATGAAGAAAGCACGAGGCAAACATCAGCAGTAGGACTGCACATTATGTAGCAAAAAAAGGTCATTCCTAAAATACGGATGACGTAAATCAGAAAATATAAAATAAACTTCAATCCCTGTAGACCACCAATGAGCGTGAGTCACTGCAGCACTGTGCATATGCTTGCTCATTTAGTGTTCTGGCCACATGGCATAAAATATGTACCTTAAAAATAGGACAGCATTTATAAATCATGCCCATATTTGGTCCACTAGAGATGCTGATGATGTTTGATATTAGGGTAACATTCTATTTTGAGAGTCGGCTGAAGATGCTTTTAGACCCCATATCGTCTTTTCAAACAACGCTCAACTGAATATCTGTTAAATGCAACTGAACTTTTTACTCATTAGATTAGATTCTGTGAAGTGTAACCTTAAGTTAACCCTAAACCTAAACCTAACCTAATCCTAACACTGCTAGTTATCAGCTAAGGTTCATTAGATAGTTTGTTAACAATTTACGCATCTATAGATAATCTACAGCGGACTATAAAATTCAGATCAAATATCTGATATTTAAAAACAAGTATGTTATAGATTTGTATGCCAAATTGTGAATACCCCAAGCCAAATCACATTTGAAGTGAAAATAAGTTAACACTTCTTCTAATTGGATTTCTCAGAGCATGTACAGCCTTACTCTGATTTCTTTAGTTTTTCTCTGTATGAAAGCAGCAGGTAGTGTTTAATACAGCAACCAGGAAAAACCCTTTTGGAGTGAAGCTGAATCCAATTCCATGCTTAACAAAGAATTTAAATATTCCTCATCTTCTAGGTCGGTGGTTCTTTTGGTAGGCTGGGATTACACTAGGGGTACATAGGACGACACTTGGGGTACATAGTACGACATTAGGGGTACATAGGACGACACTAGGGGTACATAGGAGGACACTAAGGGTACGTAGTTTGTCACTAGGGGTACATAGGACGGCATTAAGCGTACATAGGGTGACACTAGGGGTACATAGGACGACACTAGGGGCACATGGGACGACGCTATGGGTACATAGGATGACGCTCGGGTACGTAGGACGACACTAGCGGTACATAGGATGACATTAGGGATAAATAGGATGACACTAAGGGTACATGGGATGACACTGAGGGTACAAAGGACAACACTAGGGGTACATAGGATGACATTAGGGATAAATAGGATGACACTAAGGGTACATAGGATGACACTGAGGGTACAAAGGGTGACACTAGGGGTACATAGAATGACATTAGGGATAAATAGGATGACACTAAGGGTACATAGGATGACACTGAGGGTACATACGACGACACTAGGGGTAAATAGAATGACATTAGGTGTACATAGGACGACACTAAGGGTACAAAGGATGACACTGGGGTACATAGGATGGCATTAAGCGTACATAGGGTGACACTGGGGTACATAGGACACCACTAGGGGTACATAGGACAACACTAGGGGTACATAGGAAGACACTGGGGTACATAGGACGGCATTAAGCGTACATAGGGTGACACTAGGGGTACATAGGACGACACTAGGGGTACATGGGACGACGCTATGGGTACATAGGATGACGCTCGGGTACGTAGGACGACACTAGGGGTACATAGGATGACATTAGGGATAAATAGGATGACACTAAGGGTACATGGGATGACACTGAGGGTACAAAGGACAACACTAGGGGTACATAGGATGACATTAGGGATAAATAGGATGACACTAAGGGTACATAGGATGACACTGAGGGTACAAAGGGTGACACTAGGGGTACATAGAATGACATTAGGGATAAATAGGATGACACTAAGGGTACATAGGATGACACTGAGGGTACATAGTTTGACACTAGCGGTACATAGGATGACACTGAGGGTACAAAGGGCGACACTAGGGGTACACAGAATGACATTAGGGATAAATAGGATGACACTAAGGGTACATAGGATGACACTGAGGGTACATACGACGACACTAGGGGTAAATAGAATGACATTAGGTGTACATAGGACGACACTAAGGGTACAAAGGATGACACTGGGGTACATAGGACGGCATTAAGCGTACATAGGGTGACACTAGGGGTACATAGGACGACACTAGGGGCACATGGGACGACGCTATGGGTACATAGGATGACGCTCGGGTACGTAGGACGACACTAGGGGTACATAGGATGACATTAGGGATAAATAGGATGACACTAAGGGTACATGGGATGACACTGAGGGTACAAAGGACAACACTAGGGGTACATAAGATGACATTAGGGATAAATAGGATGACACTAAGGGTACATAGGATGACACTGAGGGTACAAAGGGTGACACTAGGGGTACATAGAATGACATTAGGGATAAATAGGATGACACTAAGGGTACATAGGATGACACTGAGGGTACATAGTTTGACACTAGCGGTACATAGGATGACACTGAGGGTACAAAGGGCGACACTAGGGGTACATAGAATGACATTAGGGATAAATAGGATGACACTAAGGGTACATAGGATGACACTGAGGGTACATACGACGACACTAGGGGTAAATAGAATGACATTAGGTGTACATAGGACGACACTAAGGGTACAAAGGATGATACTAGGGGTACATAAGATGACACTAAGGGTACATAGGACAACACTAGGGGTACATAGCTTGACACTAGGGGTACATAGGACGACACTAGGGGTACATAGGACGACACTAGGGGTACAGAGGACGACGCTATGAGTACATAGGATGACGCTCGGATACGTAGGACGACACTAGGGGTACATAGGATGACATTAGGGATAAATAGGATGACACTACGGGTACATAGGATGACACTGAGGGTACAAAGGGCGACACTAGGGGTACATAGGATGACATTAGGGATAAATAGGATGACACTACGGGTACATGGGATGACACTGAGGGTACAAAGGACGACACTAGGGGTACATAGGATGACATTAGGGATAAATAGGATGACACTAAGGGTACATAGGATGACACTGAGGGTACAAAGGGCGACACTAGGGGTACATAGAATGACATTAGGGATAAATAGGATGACACTAAGGGTACATAGGATGACACAGGGAGTACAAAGGACGACACTAGGGGTACATAGGATGGCACTGAGGGTACAAAGGGCGACACTAGGGGTAAATAGAATGACATTTGGGATAAATAGGATGACACTAAGGGTACATAGGATGACACAGGGGGTACAAAGGACGACACTAGGAGTACATAGGATGGCACTGAGGGTACATAGGATGACACTGCGGGTACAAAGGACGACACTAGGGGTACATAGGATGACACTCAGGTACATAGGATGACATTAGTGATACATAGGATAACATTAGGGATACATAGGATGACACTGCGGGTACAAAGGACGACACTAGGGGTACATAGGATGACACTCAGGTACATAGGATGACATTAGTGATACATAGGATGACATTAGGGATACATAGGATGACACTAGGGGTACATAGGATGACACTGAGGGTACATACGACGACACTAGGGGTAAATAGAATGACATTAGGTGTACATAGGACGACACTAAGGGTACAAAGGATGATACTAAGGGTACATAAGATGACACTAAGGGTACATAGGACAACACTAGGGGTACATAGATTGACACTAGGGGTACATAGGACGACACTAGGAGTACATAGGACGACACTAGGGGTACATAGGACGACACTAGGGGTACATAGGACTACACTAGGGGTACATAGGACTATACTAGGGGTACATAGGATGATGCTGGGGGTACATCTGAAAATTAAGAAATGTATAATTGATTATGCTGCAATTATGTACAACTTAGGGTACCAACCCAGTGACAGTTCATTATCTCTTTTTCTGAGACTGTACATCTGGTGTGTTGTGGATTTTGTAGATCCAAATATCTCACATATTCATCATGACAATATATATATGTGTGTGTGTGTGTGTGTGTGTGTGTGTGTGTGTGTGTGTGTGTGTGTGTGTATGAGAGAGAGAGAGGAGCAAGAGGGGGTAGGCAGCAGGACGTTTAATTTCTGAAAGCCATCAGGACTGCTATTCTAGATGGGTATTCCTATTCTCAGCTTATGTGGCTTGTTTTTAAAATAAAATGATAAAATAAATGATAAAATAAATGCTGCATGAAGTTTTAGTCTTATGTTTGTCACGTTTATTGGCTGGTTGCAAAGCAGAATTCAATTACTGGAACAGACCTGGAGTCTGGTGTTTGTATTTTTAAGGTCATGTTTGATTGTGTATTCAGTGTGTTCTCTGTAGAGGATATGTTCACTTTTTTGCGCGAGCAGGTCTAAAAGCTCAGTTTGATTGATTATAAAACTAAAAGCCACCGTCAAAATCATAAAACAAGGTTAACCAACCAAGCAAGCAACACACGAGGAGAGATCAATCTGGTAAACCAAAAGCAAAGCAGAGTTCATGCACAATATAACCAGCAAATACAGAACTCAGCGCTCAGTAAGCAGCGGTAGTTGAGAATACTTCAAGACAAATAGAAGGGATATTTATGCAAACAGATGTAATGAGACACTGGTGGATAAGATTGGAGGCAGAAGGAGAAACTTTAGCAGCGTGACATCATTTGACCAGAGCTGCCTAAACTTTTGCATGCGACTGTATGTAGAATCATTTGAATGCAAAAATATTTTAGTAGTTCTTTGCAAGATTGAAATATTCTGCTTAGTGTTTTTTTCTGTTAAATAAAGAGCTGTTGCTGTTGTTCAGTCATAGAAAGCTTGTTTTTGGTGCTATAAAAATATTTTGCTAAGACTGTACCTAAAATACAGATTGGCCAGATATTTTATAAGACGTTCATTGGGCATCATGGCTGTTGTGACATGGTGTCGTATAAAACAGCACAAGATGCCCCACTCATACATTGCCAGTGTGTGTGTGTAGATAGAATGGCTTTGTTTTCAACTCTATGGGGACATGAGGGTCATTAATAGCTGACATGTCCTCAGAGCTTTCATCTTTATGAAATAGAACAACTTACAAACACACACACACACACACACACACACACACACACACACACACACACACAAAGATTATCCAGAGGGAAGCTAAACCATCCATAACCCCAACCCTGCTGCCAGGCAGGCAGGCAATGAGTCTAACCTGAGTCTGGCCTATTCTGAAGCTTAGGGGATACGGAGGGTATGTAAACACAATGAGAGAGAATTTTGGGAACAGCACTCTTGTAAACTTGTGTTCTCTCTGAGTTTGGTGTCAACAAATAACAGTAATGTCTAACAAAAACAATGATATGTCAGCTGCAGTGCATGTATCTCTCTGCCTGTCTGTCATGTAAATGTGTTTGTTTATGAAATGAAACCCATGCTGTGCAGCAGAAAGCTCAGCATAGACCAGTCCAGACAGTATATGGGTGTGATACGCTTCTCATGTCAGAGGTTTGAGAAAAATTGCCAGAGGAGGGAAAACGTCAGTAAAACCCTGAGCGCTAAAACAGTACTCGCTAGCTGATGTGTGTAAGTTTCTCTCAGTAGGCTCTTAAAGGGCTAAGACTCCCCTGTGTGAATGGCTACGTGTCTGGGTGGGTGAATTAGGCCTATATGTGCACGGTACCCATGCACATCATTTGAAAATAAGACAGTGATGATCTAGTCTCCCATCAAATATTTAGCATTATATTTGAAAATGTACTAAAGATATCAGGGGGCAGTTTGATTGTTCCTAATGTAGTGGAATAGTATTACCTATCATTTTAAATATTGTTTGTTTATACCCTATTCTTAGATATATTCTTATTCTTATCCCGAGACTGACAGATAGAGCAAAGTGTTTGAAAGAAACAAGGGTTGCAGTGGGAGTGCTGGGGGGTAGTCAGGTGTGACTATGTGGCAATTGTAAATGGTTCATGTGGGTCAGCGGTCAGATAGAAGGACCCCTCTGTTGTTGTTGTTTTTTAACTGGAGAGAAAATGGGACTCCTATTAACTGGCCTAGTAAACCATAAAGTCTATCTCCCTCAGATAAACAGCACTTAAAGCTTCCATTAATGAGAGAGAGGAGAAATGTAAGCTCCACTTTTGCTGAAACAGTCCACAGGTGTTTCTGTCCATCCTTCCACTCTGAGCTCTGTGAAAGTACCACACACCGGCTACTATTTTAACAGTGTGTATTTATAGATGTCCACTATCAGGGTTAATCTGTGTGACCCACTTTATACTGCAGTTTAGATTTTACTCAGATAGCAAGCGGAAGAGTGAAGACACAGTGATCATGGTGGCACAAGTGAATAGTGGTACAATTGTGTGTGTGTGTGTGTTCCTCTGGTTCTCTGTAGGAAACCCATTAAACAATGGTCCTGTCTTTGTAGTTTTATTAAAAGCTGCACACTTTATGTTTCAAAACAAAACATGCAAATGATTTATATTTTCGATTGCTAAGCTGGAGGGTAGACATAGCTGTAGGCTTCAGCTTTAGAACATTCAGTGACACATTACTGGAGGGCAGCATTGCAGCATTAACAAGGACCTGTTTTCACTATTTAGGCCACTTCAGTACTTTGGCAACACGGTGTCAGGGTTTCATATATTGTCTTTGTAAAGCGAGTATTTCTTCTTATTTCTTCTCAAAAGCTATAAAGTGTATGTAATAAGGTTTTTAAGTATTTCCATACAGGGGTTGGACAATGAAACTGAAACACCTGGACCACAATCATTTATTAGTATGGTGTAGGGCCTCCTTTTGCCGCCAATACAGCGTCAATTCGTTTTAGGAGTGACATATACAAGTCCTGCACAGTGGTCAGAGGGATTTTAAGCCATTCTTCTTGCAGGATAGTGGCCAAGTCACTACGTGATGCTGGTGGAGGAAAACGTTTCCTGACTTGCTCCTCCAAAACACCCCAAAGTGGATCAATAATATTTAGATCTGGTGACTGTGCAGGCCATGGGAGATGTTCAACTTCACTTTCATGTTCATCAAACCAATCTTTCTCCAGTCTTGCTGTGTGTATTGGTGCATTGTCATTCTGTTACACGGCACTGCCTTCAGGATACAATGTTTGAACCAATGGATGCCGTGACACGCCCATCTAGCACAAGTATTGGGCCAAAGGAATGCCATGATATGGGAGCCCAAACCATCACTGATCCACCCCTATGCTTCACTCTGGGCATGCAACAGTCTGGGTGGTACGCTTCTTTGGGGCTTCTCCACACCGTAACTCTCCCGGATGTGGGGAAAACAGTAAAGGTGGGCTCATCAGAGAACAGTACATGTTTCTCATTGTCCAGAGCCCAAGATTTGCGCTCCTTGCACCATTGAAACTGACGTTTGGCATTGACACGAGTGACCAAAGGTTTGGCTATAGCAGCCCGGCCGTGTATATTGACCCTGTGAAGCTTCCGACGGACAGTTCTGGTGGAAACAGGAGAGCTGAGGTGCACATTTAATTGTGCCGTGATTTGGGTAGCCATGGTTTTATGTTTTTTGGATACAATCCGGGTTAGAACCCAACATCCCTTTCATACAGCTTCCTCTTGCGACCACAGTTAATCCTGTTGGAGGTTTGCGGTTTGTCCTTCTTGGTGGAATGCTGACATTACCCTGGATACCGTGGCTCTTGATACATCACATAGACTTGCTGTCTTGGTCACAGATGCGCCAGCAAGAAAAAATTGCCAGAGGAGGGAAAACGTCAGTAAAACCCTGAGCGCTAAAACAGTACTCGCTAGCTGATGTGTGTAAGTTTCTCTCAGTAGGCTCTTAAAGGGCTAAGACTCCCCTGTGTGAATGGCTACATGTCTAGGTGGGTGAATTAGGCCTATATGTGCACGGTACCCATGCACATCATTTGAAAATAAGACAGTGATGATCTAGTCTCCCATCAAATATTTAGCATTATATTTGAAAATGTACTAAAGATATCAGGGGGCAGTTTGATTGTACCTAATGTAGTGGAATAGTATTATCTATCATTTTAAATATTGTTTGTTTATACCCTATTCTTAGATATATTCTTATTCTTATCCCGAGACTGACAGATAGAGCAAAGTGTTTGACGTGCACCAACAATTTGTCCTCTTTTGGTATGTCCCATAATGTTGTGTGATTGCAATATTTGGAGCTAAACTGTGCTCTTACCTGCTAACTGAACTTCACACTCTGCTCTTACTGGTGCAATGTGCAATTAATGAAGATTGGCCACCAGACTGGACCAATATAGTCATGAAACCTCCCAAAGTAAAATGACAGGTGTTTCAGTTTCATTGTCCAACCCCTGTATATGTATTAAACATATGAGAGTATATTTCAAACTTGAGGCATGCTTTAAAAAAAAGATGTGGAAATGTTTTTTTAGTACAGGTTATAGTGATGTATCATATTCTGTGAATGTAGGTCAGAAATAGGTACAGTTTTATTACAAAGCTACGTGTGACTTATCAAATTTGAGTAAATCGCTTTATGGGTTATTTATTCATTCATCACCTAAACCCCTTATCCTCCTGGGTTGTGGCAGGACTCATTGGATGGAAAACCCTGGACAGGTCACCAGTGCATCACAGGGCAGACACACAGACACATTCACACACATGGACAATTTAGTACCTCCCACTCAACTGACGGCATGTCTTTGGGAGGGAAACCATGCAAACATGAAAAGAGCAAACTCCAGAAAGAAAGAATCCTGGCTGCCCGGCCAGGGAATCAAACAGACCCTTCTGGCTTTGAGGTGTCAGCCTTACCCACTGCCTAGTGCTCCTTCATGGCTTATTTAAGTTAATGATCTCATAATATGCACAGCAAATAAAGTCATGTGCCTTAAACTAATGTAGATTTCTATATTTAGGCTCAACATAGGTTCACTCGGCTGTTTGAGTTCAGCTTTTTGTTTGGCACAGGCAAAGAGTACAACAGCAATTAGTCTGCCAGGCTCAAGTGTCCCTCAGGCACTGATCTGACCGTATCTGGAGGTTTACATTTCAAATGTGTTGGCTAAAGGCCTGAATCTATGAGGTAATAGTGGATTGCTAAAGTGTTTGATAGCAGTAATTGGAGAAAAATAAGGTATGAAATTGTCATAAGAACGAGATCGGTCAGTCAATAAAAGAACAGCAGGTAAAGCATACACAATGAATTGACTTCAGCTGCTGTATGAAACAAAATTTTTTTTTTTTCCATTACCATTCCATTCATCTTAACAGACATTTCACTACCATTCATTCCCACACAAATACTGAGAAGTTTATCCTGAGCGTGAGAAAACATTTTATTTCATCATCATAGCCATGGATTACTGCAGAAAACCTGGGTGTTACCACTATCTCCATTCCTCTGCAGCTCTACTACGAACATTAGGACATTGTATAAAAAAGAAAAAATACTATATATGTATTATGGCTGCAAGGCATAACACAGTTGTCATATGTAGCAACAGAATAACAATATGATATTTTATGCAAATCATGCAGCCTGCGTGCTTGTATGCAGAGACATAGCGGTTTGCTCCGTCTCCTCCTGCATGTTGGCAGCATTAATTTGCCCCGACACTGGAATCCAGGGCTGGCACAGTGGTCCCCGAGGGGATGACATGTTAAAGGTAGGACAGAAATAGAGCAGGAGGCTCCAGCACAGCATACAGACTCTTAATGTAGTGCAGGGAGAGAGAAAGAGAGATGTGTGTGTCCGCTGTTATGGACAGTGTGGCCTGTTGAAGAAATGTGTGTCTGATTTTCTTTCATTGATTTCATTTAGGGGGGGCTCAACAGGGAGAGAGAGGAATCAATGCCAAGTTATCAACAAAGAATAAACAATAACTCCCTGCGACCGGCTTCCTCTGTCGGAGAAAATCGAGTCCCAGGGCAGGCTAGTGAAGTGAAGCGCTGCCAAATAAAATACATGAAGCTAAAGGCACAGTCAAGGTTACTGGATTCGCCTTAATTGACATTGGAAAGACATTAGACCAGTCCATATGGATTCAGTTGCAGGCGTGCTAGCTAATGCTAATCAATTGTGACTCACTCTATCAATTGCGATGGCTTTAAGCGCGGGGTGAAATGCTGAGCTCGGCACCGGGCCCGAAATATTCACACTCTCCCCGTAGCCTCTGGGTCCAGGCTGCTCTGCTGTTTGCCACACAGCTGTTTTATTTGTTGGTGCTTTTTGCTAGTATGACTCCAGGCCAGGCCAAAACTCAGACAGTCAAGTTTATGGGCCACTTTGAGCTGTGTGCCTTTGTGTGTGTGTGTGTGTACCGTACAGTGCAAAAGTCAGAGAACACCTTTTCATTGATTTAAAGATTATTACAGTAAAAATTAACCTCAGTTTTTTGTTATTTTATTTGATACTTGTCATTTATTTCAGTGTCAGAGAAAGCTGAAACTAGTATTTAATGAACACCACACTGGAAACTCAACAAGTAATCTATCTTTTTGTATTTTGTGTGTTCACTATTTATCTTTTACAATTATTTATAAAATAACCACTATTATTTTACAATTAAAGTGATCATTTATTATTAATTTAAATTTTATTTTTTATTTTTACAAATATTACAACTTCCATTTTCCTGTTATAATTTTTCATTGGTTGCAGTTTTCGCTTCTCAAGATCCAAGCCGTCCAAACACATTCAGTTGAGATCTAGATTCTGGCATCTGATGAATTTTGGTGCATTTTCTTTTCTTAGCTACACTCTAGCTTTTAGAACAGGGTTATTTTAGCTCAGTCCAAGGATGGAGAGAAGCACCTGTGGATTATTTCAGACCTGAAGCAAGAGTGGAGCTTGACATTCTCCTCTCTTTTAAAGACAAAGTACAGTGAATCTAATGGGGACAGTTTAGGTAGTCTACTGGGTCTGCCATTGTTGTTAGGAATCCGGATTTCTGAAAAATGAAAGAGGACCTGTTAT
The DNA here is from genome assembly GCA_021613375.1 of Megaleporinus macrocephalus. NCBI lineage: Eukaryota > Metazoa > Chordata > Actinopteri > Characiformes > Anostomidae > Megaleporinus > Megaleporinus macrocephalus. Next base: position 51,754,921 of record CM038702.1, read on the forward strand.
AAGTTTTCCAGTTTTTTTTACTTTCCTTTAGTGAGCTGTAGCTTTTCGTGCATGTAAATGGTCTGCAAAGTTATAAAGCACAATGTACACAGCAGAGGAACCACTTTTCTCAACTGCCTGAAACACTTTGTTGGAATTCCAACCCCTTTTCTCTGTTTCAAGGTGATATCATCATCATCATCATCATCATCTCGTAACCCAGTTCTTAATTGTCTGCCGGCAAGTTGACACCCTCTCCCTTCCCTATGTAAAAATATACCACACTGAAATGTCCTGCTCCAGTCTAGCTTGCGAGGGTGGCCCATCTAGTCCAGCAGCTTGTTCTACCAGGCCAAGATTGGACTCCACCTCAAACTGATAGCTGTAGAGCCAATGCCACAGTGGTGTGGGGGTGGATCAGGTGGTAGTTGACTTATCAGAACAGAGTCGGTGAGCTGACCAGTCAAAGTAAACTTGGTTCTTCAGGAGGCAGGGCTTAAATATCCAGTGGCTCTAATAGCTCAGACAGAGGCTGAATTCAGATGTACTATATGAGAAAAATATTGTATTCTCGGAAAGTTGGGTTCAAGTACATAATTTCATAAAGAATTCATAAAGAACATTGAACATAAGCATAATAGGTGAGCTTTAATAAAAACATTAATAGTAACTTGCACTCAATGAGCGATTTACCTGAATTTTATAGAGGGTGGCTTCCGTCTCTGTTTGGGTACATTGTCCATATCCAGACACCTAATGTATTAGTGAAACCAGTTGCTTGAAGATGCTTCCATTGCTGTCACTGGTGTTCACAGCTTATATAATCTCCATAGAACAGTATTGCCAATAGAATGGGACACTTTGGCAGAACTGCACTGAGGAGTTGGAGCTGTGTTGGGAGTGATTGAACCCCTTCCAGTTCCTGTGGGTTGAGTTACAGTGAAGTTTGTGATCCAGAACTGATCATTCCACATCGGCACCTAAAACCATGAATGTTTTTGTATCTGAATGCAGTCATATCCTCAGTGCAATGTTCCAACATCTAGTGTAAAAGCCTTCCCAGAAGAGTAGAGGCTGTTACTGCAGCAGAGGGGAAGCCAGTAAACTAAGCTTTTCTCAGGATAGTGCAGAGTCTACAGCAGGTTAGCTGAAAGTTACTTAATGTCCCAGTACAGAGATGAATGAGAAGTTAACAGGAGCTTCTGTCTCCTGTGTTTATCTCTGTCTCTCTGTGCTGATCTGTCTCATGCTAGGCTGCTAATGCACAGAAAGTGAGTGCGGATCAAACAGGAAACACTTCACAGAGCCGGTCATTTTGAAGGGTTTCTGTTCTCAGAGTTCGTACTCCCCTAAGAGCTCACTAGCTCTCTCAAGCGCTGAGTCTTCCTTTTTCCTTCTCCTTTGCCTTTCTTTTTAACTTCCAGCTCTTAAAGTTCTGGAGCTTTTTTGTGTGCCCACTCATTTAGAGCTGTCAGTGTTTCCCACTTTTTCAAATATAGTGACTCTCTCTCTCTTGCTCTCTCTCGCTCCCTCTCCCTCTCTCTCTCTCTCTCTCTCTCTCTCAGTTTAAAGGTCAGGCTAACCTCCATGTGTTTGAAGACTGGTGTGGCTCCTCTGTTTCTCAGCTCAGAAAGAACCTTCATTTTCCTCTCTTCCCTCATGTGAGTACAGTCCTACAGGTGTATGCTTGGTTTATGGTGTGTGAGTTGTTATGAACGCTCATCGCTGCATGACTCATTTATTTCATTTACATTTTATTATGCAGGTTTAGTTTTAGAGCTGAGACTGAAAGAGATCCACTGTTAACACTGCATCAAAAATAACAACCCTATAACAGAGCCATCCATCTGAAACAATCTCTCTCCTCCCTCCACCTGTCTCCTCCTTCTCTCTTCTCCCTCTCTCTCTCTCCCTCTCACGCTTTCTTTCTCTCTGCATTACTCTCCCTATCACAATCTCATTTTCTTTGTCTTCTTGTCTTTTCCAGTCTCAATCTCATTTCTGTCTTTTTTTCCTCTCACTTTTGTCTCTATTTGTCTCTCTCAATCAGTCTTTTTGCATTATGTCATTTTCTTCTTTTTTTCTCTCTCCCTCCCTATTTCTCTGACTCTTTCTCCCTCTTTCTCTGTCTATCTGTTTCTCTTTTTTACTTTCCTGCTTTTTTTCCTATCTTTTTCTGCATCTCTCACTGTGTTTCTGGGACTTGCAATTAACCTCTCAAGTCTTTCTCCCTTCTTTCTCTCTCTTTCTCTTTCTTTCCTCTCTCTCTCTCTTTCTCTTTATTTCTGATACTCTTAATTCAGACATATTTAAACCTAGCAGTTATAACATTTCGCTGGACCTTTTTTAAAAACGCTTTGCTCGTTAAGAAGCAGATGTGATTTTGCTGCCTTATAATTAAATAAATGGGAAATAAAACTGTTATGGCTGTAATATGTGTTTTCAAAATGTCACATAAAGGGAAATATAACAACAAACACCACATTGAGAATCTGGATTTTCACTGACTTTAAACCTATAAATAAACAGCAGAAGATTTCAGAATTTTCATATGTGCTCTGGTATCTTTGGACATTGATTTTAGGAGAATTTAAAGACAGAAAGTTGACTATCCAGACAACATCCAATCTAAAACCTCACCATTAACATCAGGTTCAGCTCAGCTTTCACTGAGTACTTACCAGATGAATGAGAATCAGTAGAACTGTCAGTATAATTTATTTCATTCTTGTCTCTCCAGACAAGAACAACAGTGAAGAAACTGGCTGTTGCCCCAAAGTGGAAAAATTATGGCTTGAGAATCTTTGGCTACATTCATCCGTACAAAGACGGTAATTATTTCACTACATTGCACACACTCATTCATGAGAACACCATGTCATGTAGCGAGTACACATGTGAACTTAAAGAGCGTACACCTGTACATATCAATATATAGTCATGCTTTATATATTCACACCTCATACAATACACTCGTACAATTAGTAACTTAAGAATGAATAATACAGGTTAGACTGTGTATTTCTGTTTTTCCAGGTGGCCTGTACACAATGTCTATAGGCTTTTCATGAATAGGTATACTTTAGAAAAGTACAGAGTTGCTTGCAATGAAATCTGTTTGGTGAAATTTAAATTAAAGTTAAGAACATTTTTGGCCTCTCTTAAAAGGTTACTCTCTCAAAAGGTTTATTTGAAACACTAAGTTTTGTTATGTTGGTATCAATATCGTCTTTTTCATCCGTTTCCTGTATCTGTCTCATTCGTCTAGGGGATTTTCAGTTTGCGGTGGCCTCTGACGATAACTCTGAATTCTGGCTGAGTCCAGATGAGAGCCCGTTGAACGCCAGACTGCTGGTCTATGTGGGGCAGGTTAGTATTTCAGTACAACAACCCACACCATCACAACTCATCACTGCTCTGCAAATCAAATGGATACACCTTCGGGAACAGCTGGCTTTTCAAAACGTTTTAATAAAGATGAGCATGCTTTGATGGTTTTGATGTTAGTTTTGAGGGAAACTGTACCACAAATGTATTTTTATTTTTTATTGATAGCACTAGCTTGAAAATACTGCCTGCACATTTTTGCCACTTATTGTGATGTCAACACTGCTAATAATACTTATACATAATATACATAAGCTAACAATACTTATACATAATATACATAAGCTAACAATACTTATACATAATATATATAAGCTAACAATACTTATACATAATATACATAAGCTAACAATACTTATAAATAATACACATAAGCTAACAATACTTATACATAATATACATAAGCTAACAATACTTATACATAATATACATAAGCTAACAATACTTATAAATAATACACATAAGCTAACAATACTTATACATAATATATATAAGCTAACAATACTTATACATAATATACATAAGCTAACAATACTTATACATAATATACATAAGCTAACAATACTTATAAATAATACACATAAGCTAACAATACTTATACATAATATACATAAGCTAACAATACTTATACATAATATACATAAGCTAACAATACTTATAAATAATATACATAAGCTAACAATACTTATACATAATATATATAAGCTAACACTACTTATAAATAATATACATAAGCTAACACTACTTATACATAATATACATAAGCTAACAATACTTATACATAATATACATAAGCTAACAATACTTATACATAATATACATAAGCTAACAATACTTATACATAATATACATAAGCTAACACTACTTATACATAATATACATAAGCTAACAATACTTATACATAATATATATAAGCTAACACTACTTATACATAATATACATAAGCTAACAATACTTATACATAATATACATAAGCTAACAATACTTATACATAATATATATAAGCTAACAATACTTATACATAATATACATAAGCTAACACTACTTATACATAATATACATAAGCTAACAATACTTATACATAATATACATAAGCTAACAATACTTATACATAATATATATAAGCTAACAATACTTATACATAATATATATAAGCTAACAATACTTATACATAATATACATAAGCTAACAATACTTATACATAATATATATAAGCTAACAATACTTATAAATAATACACATAAGCTAACACTACTTATACATAATATACATAAGCTAACAATACTTATACATAATATACATAAGCTAACACTACTTATACATAATATACATAAGCTAACAATACTTATACATAATATACATAAGCTAACAATACTTATAAATAATATACATAAGCTAACAATACTTATACATAATATACATAAGCTAACAATACTTATAAATAATATACATAAGCTAACAATACTTATACATAATATATATAAGCTAACAATACTTATACATAATATACATAAGCTAACAATACTTATAAATAATATATATAAGCTAACAATACTTATACATAATATACATAAGCTAACAAAGTAGAAAAATAGCGTAAAATAGAATTTGGACACCAAATATTACCAATTGTTAGTAATGTCTACAGTAAGTAGAAAAACTGTATAAATAAGATTTTTCATTATTCCTTTAATAAAGAACTCACTAAATAAATGCATGGTTGGTAAGTAATATGTGTATTTTTAATCTCCTGGTCTCAGGGTTAGTTTCTATTTAATACAAACTCTGAGACGGGTCTCTAATGGCACAGGGCAGGCCAGGTTTTCACATGTTCTTCCTGGGCTGACTCTTGATTCACACACAAGAGCTAATCACTTACCACTTCCCCAAACACACAGTGTCACATGACCTTCAGCTTACTTCTGATTCTTCAATCTAATCCTGACGATCTTTCAAAGAGCCTCATATCACCACTGTGTTATGTTCACACCACTGATATGTTTTTACAGAGACGTGTGGTGCATGATTACATCAAAGGCCTCCGGAATGCTTTTGTACATACAATCTGACTGCAGTAATGTGAGATTTTCACAGATTCCAGGCTCCATGATAAAGTAAACATCACATTTGATCTCCTGCTGTTCCACCAGAGGGCCCATGTTAGTTTAAATAGAGATAAACCAATATGTTGAAATGTGTAAATGTGAGATTGTTGATATCAATGCATGACAAAATGTGCTCCACTGGCTTTTAGTGTGGCTGTGAAATGAAAAGATCCAGAGAGCGCAGGCTGTGGGCGCCCTCTTTTGTACATCTGTTAATAAGAGTTGAGAAAATCTGTGACCTCAGGCTGATCACAGATGATACAGCCACTCAGTAAAAATCCTACAGTAAACTAGATTTTTTGGATTATGTTTGGTTCTGAAATGACTCAGGACAAGATGGCACTGTATGCAACTACCACAAGCTTCAGGTGGCCAGATTGGCTGATAAGCAGCCTTACTATTAGGCTGAAGATACTTAATAGCTCCACATTGATGTGATGACAGAAACAGTTCAAGCTCATATATTTTTTACCGCTGTGCTCTAAATGCATTATAACATCAGTCCCAAGTTTGTTTGTTTGTTATTTTTACTTTTCATAAGATCTGTGTTTTCATCAGCACTGTAGTGTCAGTAAATACTTTAATTTGCTTGCATGCAGTGGCTTCAACTGCACTGATGAAATGCAGTAAATTCACACTTGTTACAATGCAAATAGTATATGACAACTGTGGGAAATAATTGCTGTCAGCTTAAAGGAATGCAATCCAGGTATTATGCTATAATTGTGACAGGCCTGCTTAGAACTTTTTTTTTTTGTTGACTACTTGTGAAATACTCATTTGTAGTGTCGTGAATGCTCTTCATATAGCTGTAACAGCAAGCAGCTCCTTTCTCACAGTTAAATAAGCAATTAGTATGATATAAAATATCATGGTCAACGTATCATCAGGGGTGTCCAGGGGTGTTGTGGTGTCCACCCCTATTGTAAAAATCACAGAAATGCACTTCCATGTCACTCCAGAACAACTGCAGATTCAGCATCAAACCTCATTCTTTTCCTTGCAAAGAATCAGAGGTCTGCGTTCCTGCCTGGCTCCCATGGGACCCGTGGTTCCCACCACAATGTTTTGTGGTGCGGGACTAAACTTGAATGCCATGTGCAGGAGCGGGACAACATATACATGTTCATATACGCCTACCCAGTCGTAATAACTAGTCTATATAAAATGAACCTGCTAGGCAAATGAATGATGTGCAGCACATGCGATAAGCGGCAAGTTACAAAAATTCAAGGGTGCACAGCCACGCACCACAACAAAGTGTGGCACCAGTGCACAGGTAGGAGGTGACCTGTGGAAAGCGAATACACCACAGTTAAGCTGACCAGAAGCAAACTTGGCATAAAGCTGTTATGGATGTGTATGTTATTGGATGTCATCTACCCTCGTGTGGGATTGCAGGTGGGAGTGTCTTCGTTGCAGGCAGTAACTGGACAAATGTTGATGATATTTGGGGGAAATGGGACAGATTCTAGTGGGAGTGGCCAGATTCAGAATTACAAAATCAGTCCACCTCCAAAAGCTGTCTCCAGTGGTGGAGAGCAGTGCCAAGGTTAACTGTTGTTTCGCTGGAAGTTGTACTGCTTCTTTTGTTTGCTGTCGAATGTGGTTTCTTGCCAGAGGTGGGCAGCAGTGGTGATAATGGTCACTTGTCAAGAGCTTCAGCTGTCAATTACAGTTTGTTTCATCACCTGCATCACCTTAAATGTTCTACCTGGGAATGCAGCCTTGAAAGCAGCAAGAGATTAGAAAACACCATCAGGCAGTGCTGTTTCTGCATCCTCTCACGTTGAATCAGTGGCAGATTCAATGCTACAGTGACTCACTACCACCTCTTGAGGTACCAAGTAGTATTACGAGACAAGACAGGCTGAGGTAAGCTGGTTGGCATGATAACTTCAGTTGATATCTCTAAACCACAATACATAGTTGTCTTTGACACACTATCAAAAGTAGTATTTCTTCACAATTTGTTGATCATTTAGTTCAATTTGGAATGTTTTAACTAAATTTCACCTTCAAAGTAACATTGATGCGAAACCAGGCTTGTGATAAGCAATGCTTTCATGATTTTCAGCCACAGCAGACTTGCGGCATAAGGTACGCTTTAAGCATATTTCATATTTCACTGTACAATATTTCCACAATGCTAATGTTTGGATCTCTTTGTTATCTTCTGAAAACATACTTCACTGTAACAGCTTGTGGTTCAGTCTTGTTCACATCATCTCTATGACAACCGAGGCATAAATAGAACACAAAAACATGAAACAAGAAAAAAAAGGAAACTAGATCGGACTTAACGTATCTGATCTATACATATATGTCTGCAGTAGATCTGCTACTAGTCCTCTGAACATCTTTTCTTAAATATAAGAGTTGGACGTTCCAACGTTGGTGCGGTTGATTAAACCGGTTTAGGGCGTATTGCTGCATTTCTACACTCTTATTTGTCAGCACTCCATATCTGTCTGACCTCCTTGCCCTGCTGTCTCTTACTCTCCTATCTGAATAAAGAAGTGGGCAGTGACCTACCTAGTCAGCTCCACCTTGACCGTAGTCTCCATGGACACTGCAGGGAAGCGTCCAATGGGAGACTGGGAGTCTCTTTGCGACGTAACATTGTTAAATATTGGGTGCTACCCTTTGTGGACCAGAAGCTCTTTCCTTGTGTGTGTAACTTGAATCAAATCACATAGCCAGCAGCTAATTGCTAATTAAATTTCCCTCTGGTGATCAGGCCTGGTCTGCAGGGCAGAGCAGGGAAATGTATGAGGCTGTGTGGAATACAATTAGCCGCCCAGCCAGAAGCCCGTGTATGTGTGTGCAGGCTTTGATGCAGGGTCAGTGTATTGATCACTTCTTAGAGAAGTCTCAACACACACATATATGCGTGTACACACACACACATAACAGAATATTGGATACCCTGCCACGGAGGTGTGTGATCGATTGGCAAGACGAGGTGGCACGTGGCCCTTTGTCTCAGTGAATAATTGCTGCCTGTCCAGAATTCAGAGTGATTTCCTGTAGGCCTGCTCGCTGATGGACTAGTTTCACTGCAGTCCAGTCAAGCAGAGACAGAGGGATAGAGAGAGAGAAAGAGAGAGGAAAACAGTGGCTTTGAGCGTCCCAGTGTCGAGGAGTGGCGAAATGGAGAGTTGTCTGGAGGGCCTGCGTCTCAATAGAGTGGTCTCTGTTTAAAATAGCACGGCTGCCGGGGTGAACGTTCTTTTCAATTCCGCTAGCACTCCTCGGCATAAAGGGAGAATGAAGTGGGAACAAAAAGACAGGGGTTACAGAGGGAGAGAGAGGGAGACGGACTATGAAGGGAGTGAAATCTAACTGGTATGTAATGGCTCTCCGGCTCTATTGCTTCCCTATTCTCCACGTCTGCCCCGTTCCATTTGCGAAGGCTTCGGGTTCACGGGGGACTGAAATGAGTTTTGGTAGAGTAAATCCCGCATTTCACATCACTCAGAAAATACAGGAAGGGCCTGAGGTAGCTGTTGCTGTCAATTTTACAGAAACCCTTTGTGGTTTTATGTGACCGAGAGAAAGAAAGAGAGAGAAAGAGAGCTGGGGACACCGTAGGTCCACCCCTGCCAAATCCTGACATTAAAAGAGGAATTCAGTCCATTTTTCACCGTTTCTCCAATTCAGTTCAGTGGTTGAGATACAGAGTGGTTTGATGTGAAGTGGTTTACTTTAGAGGAACTTACTGCCCTGGATCTCTTTACAGCCATTTTGTTTATTATCCAAAACCACCTGTGAACTCACACACGCTTTTAGATTTCATGTGCAGTGTTGATAGGGATAATATCCAGGGTGTGAAATGCTTTTATAAGGAATTAAATTGCATTTACATCACTTTATAATATGAGATATAAGTGTATAAAATTGCTTTTTAAGTAGTAATGATAATTAAATGCACAGGACTTTATACATCAATAGTGTACAACTTTGTAAACTCAGGCTCTTAACGAAATAATATATAGTTAAATATTATAATTATAATATAATATTATACTGTCACGTCCTGCCTGTCCTTGCCTGTCTGTTTACGTCCTCTCAGTACCATGTGCTTCTGTTTACGTTTCTCGTGTTTGTCACGTGCTCCTGTGTCTCCGCTCTAGCCCCGCCTGTCTCAGCGGTTCTTCATTTGTGTTCAGTCCCATCACCTGTTCCCTCTCTTTAGCCTGTGTTATTTATACCCTGTGTTTGCTGTCTGAGTTCGTCGGTCATTGTTGTTGTTGTAACTACGTTCGGTCATTGTTGTGTCTCTGTTGTTGCTGTAACACCTCTGTTTCTGTACCTGCCCGTTTGTTTATTTATTAAAATTCTGTTTCCGTTTGAAAGCTCGTGTGTGTGTGTCCGCCCCGCCTTCATCTGCTCCTGCCTCAGCTTTCCGCCTGACATATAAGACTTACTCTTTCAAATGCTGCACATAAAAGGTGCTACTATTTTTTTCAATACTACAAAATATGCTTACGAAAAAGTGCTTCTTTATTTTAGTTAAGTTGGTAGCCCCTGTTTTGATGGGCCTGGGTGTTATACAGGAAACATACCAGAAACCTGTTGTAATGCATCATCTATACATTTGCTGTGTTCCAGTGAGTGGATATTATAATGTATTATGAAACCTAACATTATGAAGTCACATTCTCTCACTTCATAACGTGTTCTGCATTTCATTGCATCTACTTATAAATGTTCTATGTTCTGCGTCCTTAGGATTTCTGTAGAGCAGGGGGGCCTAAACTTTTTATTCTGAAGGCCATAGGCCCGATAAAGTCTATATCACCTGCAGCACCAGACAAGGCCTATTAAATTTAATGATAGTGGCACTAACCTACCATGTAATATATATTAGCCATTAATATCAGGAATAAAATAGTATAGATATAATGAAGTAATTAACTGTCTAATACACTATTTGAACTGGATTACTTTTACATGGGGATTTGGGGTAATGTCAGTTTTACCAACGTTTAGATTTTCCATCCTTGATTAAAGTTACACACACAGGGAAGAGCTTCTCCTCTATTCCTCTCTTCAGAATCTGCCAAGTCAGTCATTTTTATGTATAATGCAATTTATTGTCAGTAAAGATTCTGGAGCCTAAAAACACTTATCATATCAATCCTCTGTGAAATGGCAATAAAATGCTATCATATTTTGGGAAAAAGGAGTGCTTACTTATGTTCTCTATGGCTAAACAGTATATGTACTGTCCTATCTCAAGTGTACAATACACAACATTAAAATGTAAGTTTCAGAAATAAAACATTAGATGTAATGAAATGTTGTTGACTGTAGACTGTAAAATTCTAATCTAATGGCAATGATAATGACACAGTGCATTCTCTTAAGACAGCAAGGCAGATAGTGTAAGCTGTATAACAGCTAAAATTCATTATTTTCCTGCACTTTTGTGTAAATAGACGTTTCTCTTCCATCTCTATCATGTATGCCAACATTTCTTATCCTCTTCTGAATTGATAATCAATATTACAGATGTTCTGTGGCAAAATTACATCACCTACAGCACTTCCCCATAGGAAACTAGTCCCACCCCAGTAGTGATTAACTTTTAATTCCACTTAAACAGACTTATTCATCAAGCAATGCTTTTGAGCAACATCCCAGTGTTCTTTGTTATGAATACACTTTACAGTGTGTGTTGTTCTCACACTGTGTGGTGCTACCATAGCAGAGTGCTCTAATGGAATCATTTGCTTATTCGTTTCCCACACACAAGATCTACAAGGTCCATATTCATAACACAATTCTATCAACAACATCTATGTAATATAAAATAAAATCAATAAAGTAAGGAGTAAAACTAAAGCGAGGGAAATGCAGGTTAAAATCTGTTCTTGGGCTGTCCCTGAACCTAAAATTCAATCCCTACAAAACCGTGACACATACCTGGGAATAGACATCCATCTAGTCCAATCAGGGACAAATATTTACATATTACACTGGAGTTTCAAAGCTAATGTAGCTAACAAGCCTCCAGTTAGCACTTTATACACTTACTCAAAACATATTGTCTAAAATGCTCTCGAATAGACTTGATTATGTGGTTTCACTGGTGCCCTGAAGCTCTAGTTGGCTGCCAAAATTAAATATTTTTAAATATTTAAAAACAACAAAACAAAACAGAAATCTCAGAAACAGAGCCATGAATTTTAAGAAAGGAAATGCTGACAAACCATAACTTTTACTTGTCAGCTCATTTATACTAGAAAATATAGCTGAATAAGAATTGAATTGAACTGCAACTCAAAGTTGTATTTTTTATAATAGTAGGAATTATGTTTTGAATAAGAATAAAATGAGATGCAGTTTCTCGTTGATATAAATACAGTTTATTATAATTGCAGTAACGCATGCTACTTTTCTTACGATTAAAACTTCAATTCACATGCTGAAATTCTCATTTTAGCCTTTTTAGCCCCTCCTGACATCAAAAAAATGTTTTTTTGATGTCAGGAATTTCATTTACTGATGTGAACATAAAATTTTAACTTGTAGATATGTAATTCTTGATAATGTAATTTTCACATAAATAAAGTGAATAAATTTTTTAAAAATGAGTTCTAAATTAAAAAATAGAATACCATGTAAATTAGAATGTTAACATGTCAACCTACACTTCACGGATTTGGCCTACTTTCCACACACAGTAGGGAGACACTCTATCACACATCAGATTTAATGGAGGAAGAAGAGGATGTTTTAAGTAAAAAGTAAAAATCTAATTAAAATTTGTTAAATCTGAAATTCTGCTCAGGACAGCAGGTAGACATTTGCCCGGCTTGCCTGGATCTTAAAAATGTCTTTTAAGAATGTCGTCTAGCTTCTGAATGGGTGAATGCATTATTTATTGATTACTTGCATATGGGACATTAAAATAATGTAGAAAATACAATTCAATTCAAATCCACTTCATACCTGTAAAATATGACATTGGAGTGGATCAGACATTATTTTTGTAGGATGAGTCGTGTTATGAATCTCTACCAGCATATGGAATTTAATGAAACACCTCCATGGATCATCCAACTCATTGTGCAAATGGTGCAGGTAATGGTACAGCTGGTAATCTTTGTTTATGAATGAGCAGATGTGTTTCCAACATGCTATTTACTTTAATGTCATGATAAATCTAGTGGTATGTTTTATGAATGTGATTCACTGATATCTGTTGCATACATTAAAAACCAGCACCTGAACCTTGAATTTCAGTTGTCCATTTAGATAGATAACAGTATGTGATACACTGTTAGAAATGACATCTATAATAATGAGTTATTTCTCATGTTTCATAATAAAATGTTCAAATGAAACAGACCATTGCATCATTATAACTTATTATTTATTTACTTATTTATTTATTCATAATTTATGCCATAATTATAATGCATTTTAATAATAATGAGTTATTAAGTCTATCTCAGGTTAAGATCTCATAATTAGGACTTAGTATCTCATTATTAACACTGATATCACTTTCTCCCTTCCAATACTGATAACTGATTAATAAAAACAGGCTAATACCCATACTAACCGTGTCTAACCTAACAAACATCCATCCATCAATTATCTTCCACTTTATTCTGCTAGTCAGGGTCACAGCGGGGGTGATTGTTATTGGGCAAAGGCAGTGTACACCATGGACAGGTCACTGGTCCATCGCATGGCAAACACACACTCATGTCTACGGGCAATTTAGAGTGACTGCTCAACCTGCATGTGTTTGGACTGTGGGAGAAAACCGGAGTACCCGGAGGAAAACCACACAAGCACAGGGAGAACATGCAAACTCAAACCCGGATCGGCTTGCTGTGAGGCGACAGTGCTAACCACTACACCACTGTGCTACCACTAACAAACATATTCATTCTAATTTTTTAAAATATTTAAATATTCTTTTTTGCTACATCTATGTTGTAAGTCACAAATATAACATATTTGACCGAATAGCATTTTCTTTCTTAGTGGAATTACGCCCTCTGCCTGTCCTCACTTGTCTATTTTCTTTTTTTCACCATGTGCTTGTGTTTACGTTCTTCTCCATGTGGTTTTGTTTTTTGGTCATGTGCGCCTCATGTCTCTGCCCCCCAGGTGTCTCGTATTCCCTGTCTTGTTATATACCCTTTGTTTGCTACCTTTGTTATCGGTCATTGTCGGTATGTCTTGTATGCCTGGTAGTGTTTCATTGCCTGTCCTTTGTTTACCCCTCATTTTGTTTGTAAGCTCTGTTGTGGTTTTGTGTTTAGTGTTTTGTTTCTGTTTTCGTTTATCATTAAAGTACGTTTGTCGTGGATGTTCGCTTGTGTGTTAGCCATTCCCTGCCTTCATCTGCTCCAGCTCACCAGCTACCTGTGCCAGCCTGACACTCTCTCTCTCGCTATATAAATATATATATATATATATATATATATATATATATATATATATATATGGCTTAAGAAAATCAGTCCTTGTTTATTTACTATATTTTGTATGTACTAGCAAGTCTGTTTCAGATTAACGAGTGCAATTTGCTAACTGGTGTCTAAAAGTTTCCATTATGTATTAGCTACATTAGCCTTGTGGCTCCCGTGCCTACGAAGGAAAACATTACTTGGCTGATTAAGCGTATGCAGGGTAAAGGGAACATTGTGTGACTGAATTTCATATGAAATATCTCTTTAACCTTTAGAAGAGCACCCACGGAGCTCCGGTTTACCCTGTTCTGCTACATGATTGAACTCGTGAAGGGGCTGATGCTTAGTTAATGAGCTGAATTAAGTATATTAAAGCATTGAAAAAAATTGCATTTGAATAATACTTTGCTTGCATGCGTGCCTTGATGCACGTGTGCGTGGGTGGAAGCAATATGTACTCACCACAGAAGCCCCACTTAAAGCCCTCAGATGGAGACAGAGTGTGTGTGAATGATGTGTCTGTTCCACATTGACCTTTCTGAAGTTGAAGTTTTGTACTCGAGTTGAGAGCATGGAAGTTTTTACTCTGTGCCGAGTGCAGCCTTTGCAGTCTGCCGGGATGTTTTCGTCCTCCGATAGTGGCTGAATGTTTTTTCTACAGGTGGAAATGTACTGAAGGAGTGTGGCGCAGGGGTGCGTGTGCAACACACATACTCCATCAACAGTTCCGCTCTAATCCCAGCTAGAGAAAGAGCCGTAGTTGGCAGCAGATGTAATTAGCTTTGGCTGGATCACGACTGTGTGTTTATACCTACAGTGGTGTGTGTGTGTGTGATGTGTGTCTTGATGTATGTATGTGTGTGTGTGTGTGTGTGATGTTCCCTGCAAAACATTCTCCTGATGGTTAAAAGGGTGTATGAGTGTGTTTGAGTTTGAGCATGCCTGAGACCTTTGATGGCCAGTATGTGTACATTTCCATGAGGTTAGAAGAAAGCAGGCTTTGAGGCAGGCTCTGTGGCTGCTATGTGCAGGCAGGCAGTGATGATCTGTCGTTACACTGTATTAATAATAAAGGTGGCATAAAAGTGGTGGTTTCCTAAGACACATCTTTCAACAGATATAGTCAAGTCCAGAAGACTCTCAACAGTTTAATAACCGTATTGTGATTTAGTATGCCGAAAGTTTGAAACCCATCTATATTACCCATCTATTATTAAAGGCAGACTTCATGACACCTACATAAGACTTTTATTGCAACTGAGACACAGGCACTAGTTTTCATAACACTTTCTGAAGTGAAATGACATTAAAATGGACAAAAGCAGCCTTAATGATTCTTTTAGGCTTTATATTTATGTAGATTTATATTTATTGTCATGCTTCGTGTGCTAAAGTTTGAGCACACAAATTCCTTTACAGCAAACACACTTCTGCACATTTTAATACACAATTACTGTTTATTTACTTAATTTAACATATTGGAATAAAGTAGTATGTGCAAATGTTATGGCACACTTTATACTTTGTATACTTTGTAAAGTGTACACTCATGAAAAGCCACAAGTTTACCACAGAATGCAACCTGCTGGTAACACCCAATAATAGAAAGGCCAGATTAAAATTTGCTATAAAACATCTAAAAAGCCTGTACAGGACATAATTCTTTGGTCAGATCTAGAATAAATCTAGGTAAAAAAATCTAGCTTGTACCAGAATGATGGAAGAGAAGAGTATGGACAGCTAATGGGAGATCTGACAATCTGAAACAGACTACATCATCTGTGAAACATGGTGGAGGCAGTGTATGGCATGAGTATGTACGGCTTCCAATGAAATTGAATCACTGGTGATAATTGTTGATATAACTACTCATGTGGGCAGTCATGGCCTGAAGGTTATGGGTCTTGTGACCGAAAGGTTGCTGGTTCGATCCCCGGACCAGCAGGACACCACAAAAGTGCCCTTGAGCATGGATAGGGCTGCCCACCGCTCCAGCAATGTGTGCTCAATGCCCCCTAGTGTGTATGTTTACTAGTGTGTGTATATGTGGGTGTTTCACTGCACGGATTAGTTAAATGCGGAGGTCACATTTTGCTGTGAGTAAACACAAGTGACAGAATAATTCAGAGCTTAACTGATAGAAGTAGCGGGATGAATTCTGTGATGTATGTTTATGGTGATATATTTTCTGCTCACATCCAGTCAACTGCTCTGAAACTGACAGGACAGCGCTTCAATAGCAGGGTTTTGCTTTTCTGCTTTTGTGATCTCATATTTACACATACTGCATCTGCCTATTCAGTCTAAAGCAATTTAGCTCCATCCACTGGAGCTGTACGAAGAGTTTCAGTCCAGAGTGCTTCTTTAACCACAATACAGAGTAGTCAATCAGAACAGAGCTAATTTACATATGCCAGTCTTTAAGGCACAACAACAAAAGCAGGCTGTTAATTGTAATGGATGAAGAGAGGCTGGAGAAATGAAATATGTTTAAGTTTTTACTACATAAACACGGTTGAGCTTTAAAAATGGGCCTTGTGGGAAAAAATCAAATACATGAAAATTGTACCACATGGGTTCTTTGAAGAGTAATTCATTAAAACGGTTCCTTAGAGAGCTACAGGTGTTTACCTTTAGTCACATGGCTTCTTCTTGGCACCTGTGTTTGTGAGAGTGTATTTTGTGAGATTGTGATTGTGAGGTGTTTGCAGCAGCTTTGATTTGGACGACAATGTTAAATGTAAACAAAGGCTGGCCTGCTGTGATGGGGTCCCAGCGCTCTACACCGGATCGGTGGCGACAGGGGCTCTAATTAGAGCTGCAGTTGTGGAGTCCCACAGAGAAAATCAGCAGTCCCAGAGCAACTGAGGGCAGAGAGGGCAGCGGGTGGATGCAAGTGAACTGAGTCAGAGAAACAGAGGCTTTAGTGTGCAGCAGTCTCAATCTCTCTCTCGTTTTTCTTTTTCTTTCTTTCTTTCTTTCTTTCTTTCTTTCTTTCTTTCTTTCTTTCTTTCTTTCTTTCTCTCTCTCCCTCTTTCTGTCTCTATCACTCCCACACTCACTTTCTCTCTCTTCCCATTCTTTTTGCTCCATCTTTCTTTGTCTTTCTGTTCTCTCTTTTCCCATCTCTCCTGCTCTTGCTTTCTCTTTTTGCCTCCATCACTCAAGATTCAAGAGTTTTATTGTCATGTGTACAGCAGAACAGTTACACTGTACAATCAAATTCTTACTTTGCTGCTCCTCCATTCACCAATAAAGATAACAAAAAAAAGAAATCATAAAAATATATACAAAATATACAAAGTATAATAACATAAGTTGAAGTAAATTAAAGTATTTTTATAGTTAAAGAATAAAAAATATTTTTTTAACATTTTTTTAAATAAATTATGTGCGAGTATGAAGAGCAGCAGCCATAAAGTGCAAGTTGAAAGTAACAAATGTAAACAATAAAGTTTTGTGTGAGAAGCGAATGTAAACAGTATTGAATGTAAGCAGCAGTACAGTGAGTGTAAGGTGCAGTTAAAATTAGACCAGTTAAAACCAGTTCAGATAGGAGAGGTTAGAGAGGTAGTGTGTGAGGTGTTCACAAGCCTGATGGCCTGTGAGTAGAAACTGTTTGTCAGTCTTGTGGTCCTGGACTTCACACTCCTGTAACGTCTGCCTGAAGGTAAAAGTGTGAAGAGTGTGTGCTGGGGGTGTGTACTGTCCCTGATTATGTTGTGGGCCCTCCTGGTGATCCTGGTGTGGTAGATGTTCTGTAGTGAGGGGACGGCTGCTCCTGAGATGGACTGTGTTTTGATCACACGCTGGAGAGCCTTTCTGTCCTGAGTTCCCATACCAGACGATGATGGAGCTGGTAAGAACTCTCAATTATGGCTGGCATACCAAATTTTCTCAGCCTTCTCAGAAAGTACACTCATGCTCTCCCTCTCTCTTTATGTCTTTTTCATCTCTTTTTCACTTTCTCTCTCCTGCTTTCTTTCTGTCTTTATCATTCCCACTCTCACTTTCAGTCTTATTCCCTTCTTTGTTCTCCATCTTTCTGTCTTTCTGTCCTCTCTCTTTTCCCATCTCTTTCTCTCGCTTTCTCTTTCTGCTTCCATCACTCCTGCTCTCCCTCTCTCTTCTTGTCTCTTTTTCACTTTCTCTCTACTGCTTTCACTCTCTGCTCTTATCTTGCTCCCCCTTCTGTCTCTTAATTTGTTTCTGTTCAAAGGGGTTTTATTGGCATTACGTGTTAAATACAATGTTGCCAAGGCATATAAACTTCCAGCCAAACATAATTCATAAAACTAAAAGTAAAAGCAAGTACAGAATTTTGTAATAATTGTGAAATAAGAACATTAAAAAGTATTACATCAAGTTAATAAATAAAATAATACAGCATATATAATACAAAGAAAATGATAAAATACAGTGAGAAGTTTGGTAGCGGGTTGGTGTGGTCACTGGGGTCAGTGGGATCGGGATGTGGATCATGTTACTCACACTTTCTCAGGTGGTGATATTTTGACACTATATTTCTCATATTTCTCACTATATTTAGCAGTGAGAAGTGCTGTTTTGAGCCTGTACTTTGAGCCACTGAGCCTGTACTTGGTCAGGACCTGTCTGTGCTGTGGATCTCTGACTGTGATATTCTACCAGGTCATATTCTCTGTTTAAGGTCAGATAGCTCTGTAGTGTAGATTGAGTTGTATTACCCTGTCAGATTATGTGGATTACTCTGATTGGACTGTGGTCAGTAGTGCTAGATTGAGGCTTCTGTGTGTTACAGGTCAGTCGGTTAGTCTCTAGAGCAGCTCACTGAGGGGACTGGGTTTAGGGCTGAGCTCTTGGGTTTTCAGTGCTTTATACCGCAGTGAATTTAAATGAGTGAATTTTAGATGCATCCAAAATTTGAAGTCTCTCTCTTTTGCTCTGTCTCGCTTTCGTCTATGTCTCCCCTCTGATCTGTTCTCTTGTTGTATCTTTTTGTCTCCTCGCTGTGGTACCTTGGACTCTCTGGAGAAACATCTATTCTGAGAATCTCCGCGTCTGTGTTTGTGTGTGTGTGTGTGTGTGTGTGTTTTCTGTTTGTCACGCTGACAGGTGTGATAATTACGCATTCCAAGTTGCCTCTGAATGAACTCTGAAGGATGGTGCTGTAATGCTTCTCTACATGTCAGCTGTGTATTGTAGGCTTGTTCTCTTCTGTGTTACACTTGCCTTAACACTGCAGCCAGATGCAGCACATCATTCACTTTATACCCATAACCTGACAGCGTGAACACCGTCGCGTCATAAACACCGTCATATAAAACAGTACGAGGAAAAACAAAACAAAAGAGAACCTATATGTGTTTTCTATTCTGCCCGAGTCCAGAACCCACACAGAAGGAAGTTTGTTTGTTTGTTTTCAGTTGGGGTCAGAGTGGACAGCTCCAGGAGAGTTCACCAAGTTCAGGTCTCAGGCTTCCAGGTCTGTCCAGTAAGTACACACAACTTTCTTCTTTCTGATTCTCACCGACTGAATGATTTACAGGGCTGGTTCTGTTGGTGAAAACTGACCAATTCAGAATCATCATCAACATCATCATCATCATTATCATCATCAACATAATACTCATTACTGTCATAGGGTGTGTCTGAAATGGTCCACTCGTTAACTTGTTCCCTGTTCACTACATAGACTGCTCTATGTAGAACACTATATAGGGGAGCAGTGAGGGAGACAGTAGAGAGAACTCGGGCGATGATCTTTCCAAAAAAAATGCTATGCATTGTGGGGCATCAACCTGTAAGTAGTATACATTGGTTGTCCACTAGTTTTATGTTGCATTGTGGTGTAAGAATGTAGTGAACTATATAGGGAATCTAATTGTCCACTTAGAATTCAGACAACATGGTAACTCGGGTGCGATTTCAGACACAGCCCATAAGCTTCTTGTTATTGCCCTTCCTGTTTTTCTTGTCTTTTTCCTTTTGTTCTTGCTCTTGTTCTTCTTTCTGTAATGTTTTTGTTCTTTGTTGTTTTTGCTGTTGTGATCTTCTTGTGTTACTTTTCTTCATTTTCTGTTTTTTTTTTTCTTATTCATCAAATATAAAACAATGTATTATATTATATTAATATTGCAACAAGCAACTTTACATATCTAACTTTTAAAATCCACATTGAAGCCAAACTCCACAGGTCAGTAGAGCGTGATGTGCTATTTCCAGTGAACCCTGGTTACCATCGTTAGTCTTCAGGGAACCAGAGATGCAGATGTAATCTCACAAAATTGAATGCAGCTTAGACGATCTTGCCGAGACGCCTGGAGGTCCAGAGAGCCAGACACATTTAGTGTCATAACTTCATAAAAATAAGCGTAACCAATTTCAAACTGTACAGGGTTATAGGGCATTACAGATATGTTCAATCTCATCTGATCTTTGAAGCAAAGACATTTTAGAAACTCCACAGACCCCCAAAGCACCAGTCTCCTTTCCTGTCATCTTCTCTGAGGTGTCCATGTTGTCATAATCACAAGGCTAGTCGCCATCAAACTTCAAGCATCACCGATGAGCAGTTAAGTTGTCCAGTCTGCGCAGCCACTAATATGTGTGATTGTTCTTTGTGAAACTGATGCTCACATAAATAAAAAAACCCATCAAAACCCATAATTCAGACCCAATACAGATAAATACACTACTATAATAATAGTCACTGCTCTTTTAGCTTGGGCCACCTCC
Organism: Megaleporinus macrocephalus; assembly: GCA_021613375.1. Taxonomy (NCBI): domain Eukaryota; kingdom Metazoa; phylum Chordata; class Actinopteri; order Characiformes; family Anostomidae; genus Megaleporinus; species Megaleporinus macrocephalus. The sequence goes on from CM038702.1 coordinate 51,775,547, forward strand.
ATTCATGTGCCTCAAGGGTCCCTTTTGCCAGCAAACCTGCACATGCTGATGTTCTCCTATGCTTCAGCCTGCCATGCTCCTGGCTTGGCCAGCAGTTAGAGAAAGTGGGCTTTGTTTGTATGACACAGGACTATGCTTAATCACTTCCTCCAGAAGAAAAAGAGTCTGAGGATGCCTGATAATTATGGGTTGCATTGTGATGTTGGACAGTGACTGCACTGCCATTACTTTTACATATCTTTATATCATTTACAGTCTCCTGACATCAGAGAATATCATACAGACTGCAGGCAAACCGTGAGTGCAATAGAGATTGAAAATCACGTGTTTGTAAAAGCACAGAAGACTGAAATCAAACGCTTGATTATGTAAATCAAAAAGCCAAAAGATGTCCTTGAGTTAAAGATCAGGTGGAGCTCGCTGCCTAACGACCAGGGAATTGTATTCGAAGCGCTTTCATAAATGAACCTGAGCAGCTTCCTCGTTAAAACATTAACAGACTGCAAACCGATCCGTAGTTTGACCTTGGCTAGGGCTACTTCAGATGGTGCATAAGCTAATCACAGTGTGCTGTTGCTCATCACTGAGCGAACGAGCTGATGTTCTGTGGAGATTCAGCTGGCATGTTTGTATGATGGTGCTAATCTTATGGATTCTTCTACTGATTAAAAGGCCTAAGGCATTTTCATCCTCTTCTTTGTCTCCCCCGAGGCCCATTCATGATGTTTGTGTGGGTTTATGTACCAAACATAGTCGTGATTCATTTCACATGACCGTTGTCCAACCCCTGTTTATCCTACAGAAGTAAACTGGCTGCTTGTTAATGCTCCTTTAGGGCTGCTATGTTTAAATGATCTGTGTTCTATTGTGCCTCCAGGCTAACTCCACATAAATGTGGTGGGGACAGATATATGCAAGTGCATTGGTTACAGTGACAACACAACAATGCATTCAAAACAGTAATTTTCTTATGTGTGGACTGGAGAGGGATGTCTTTTAAAAAAAGGCTGACCTATTAAACGCTTAACGTTTTGGTTTCTGCGAAGTTAGGGCCATTCAGTTTTGATATGGTAGGAGCTCTTTAAATGATTTCTTCAGCGTACAGTGTAAGAAGCAGTTTAAATGTATCCTGCCAGATCCTGTTTGTGGATGAAACGGGCCAGAACAGCGTCTTGTGTGGTTCTCTTTGCACAAGCATGAGCGTGCCTCAGAACTGCTTTATTATTGATAAGGCAGGGTTTATGTAAACAGACCTTTGCAAAGTATTATTAAAATCCATTACAAATAGTTATGTCTCACACACAATCACAGTTAAATCCACTGCATTATTCATTCTGTGTACTCTCTGTTTAGCATCCCTCTGCCCCCTGTTTCTCCTGAGACGGGGCTGTGTGTGGATACAGGAGAGCAGTTGTGACTAAATGCTGGTAGGCAGCGTAGAGCGCTTAACCTCAAACAACCATTCACTTCGCACACTGCTGGACAGCACTGTAATGGTATATATATATATATATATATATATATATATATATATATATATATATATATATATATATATATATACATTGGGTGGGGTGAGGGCCTATGCTCTGTGCATACTCATGCTTAAATAAGTTGCTTTTGAATGAGTTTTCAGGAGGTTAGAGAATCAAGAACCATTTAAGAGTCCATTTGAGAATTCTTAATTAGTCAAACCAATGCATGTAGTATAGAATTAGAGCTCTGCAGATCCAACAACACATAATATCAAAAATAGATATTATGGACATACACAGATGTTGATATAGTTAGGCAAATAAGATTAAAGGAAGAGGACATATAATTACATATACATTACATTGATCTGTTGGATTTGTTGGTGAGATTGTCAGTGTCAAAAGCTTGACTTATTATCATAACTTTAAATAATACACTTCAATGTTTTCACTTTGGTAATACACTACTGCCCAGCTCAGCTGCTAGCACTATTTATTTTCCAATCCTGCCATTATTTTCAATTGGGAGTAAATCCCACCATATTATCCCTGTCAGAACAAAACAGCCTCCAGCCTCCAATCTCCAAAGCGGTAACTTTATAGGAGCAGTAAAAACATTTTGACCTACTTATGAAATGCAGCAGTTCTTACTCCACATCATTTTGGACTATTTCTGTTGGTCCATTCATCATGAACTGTTGACACAGTGTAAATGTGAAGGGCAGCTGGCATTCAACAACAAAATGAAAGGTTTTGGCCTGGCTGTGATGATAGATACTCCATATACCTATATAAACACACCTCTGCTGTGCTGCTCCTGGCCCACATCTCCAGACCCAGGGCTTTTTATTGAACTTAATTGAATACGGAAACGAGATCAAGGTGACTGTAATGTGTTAGGGCAAAGGTGCAGACAGGAACAAGCTTGACTTGGCGGCAAATCCAGGATGACATTGCATATTAAAGACAAGCATAAGTAAAGAGGTATAAAGTCAAAACAAAGAGCGTTTTTCGTCTCGTCTTTGCCTCGGGCCAGGCTCTTCAGTCTTTGTTAGCCTTTGTTCAGCCCGTTAGAGACCCTGCGACAGGTTCTGGTTAGTAACAGATGAGTGTACTTCCTAAGGGATGATGGATATATCACGCCCCAATGGAGGTTAGCATCTGTCTGCAGTTTAGCATGAGCTAGCCTGCTGCTCCCACTCCTCACATTTCCCCCTTTGGTGGAAGATGATGATTGATCTGTCAAGAGCAGTGTAGAGAATGGAGCAAGAGGGCATTGATAGGAATTTCAATGCCACTGTCCATCATGGCACTGAGTTCCATGTGCTACAGTAATGAGAGATCCCTGAACCCTGAGTGCAATAAAAGAGAGAGGGCTGAAGACAAAGGACATTAAAATCAGAGAGAGAAAGAGAGATAACAGGGAGACAGGCAGGGAGAGAAAGAGATGTGACAGTACCATGACAGCAGTTGAAGAGAGTTATTATGTAACATAATTTAACAGTGGGGACTCTCTCAGCTGCCTGTTACAGAATGTGGGATCACCCAACAGAAGTCCGCCAGATATCATTCTCCTCACACGCTGCCTCACTTCATCCCTCTGTGGGTATATTTAGGCCCAACAGTGTCTGACAGACTTGTACATGTAAGAGACCTGGGCCCAGGTGCATACAACGTCTCAGCTCCTTAACCCTGGCCCTATTATTTAGTCATAAGCTATAAACTACTTATTCTACAAGTGTGAAAATACTAAGTTAACTAGCTATGAGAGTAAAGAACTGCGAGTTGTAGGCTTTGATATAAATTTGCTCCTCCTTTACTGCTATAACAGCTATTGCTATTCATGCTTTATACTTGATTTCCATTGCAAGGGTCTTCTTCAGTTCAGCTACAAGTGCAGTAATGAGGTCTGTAATGAGGTGTTGTACTGAGGCCAGGCTCTTGGTTAATGTTTTCATCCTGATAGTGTTCAGTGGAACGTAGGTCAAGGTTCTGTGCAGGCTAGTCAACATCTTCCACACCAAGCTAAGCTGACTCTTTCTTTTTGGAGCTTGTTTTGGGTACAGCAGCATTGCCACAATGTTGGAAGCACACGAGAATCTAGAATGTCATAGTAATATGGTGTAACACACTAGGCCACCACACACTGCATGTGCCACGTTACATTGTGCAGTTTCAAAAAAACATTGTTTTCAGTGAAGGTATGCACCCGTGCCGCTTAGTAACTCTGATAACTGTTCAATTCCATTTCATTTTTCTAATAATATTTTAGATTAAAGTCATATGGAGACCAGCAAAAGCCACACTGGGTGCCATGTGGCTTGACATTTACACCGAGGAAGGCAGTCTGTCTTTTAGGTAAAAAAGAAACTAATGATAAGCATCAGAACAAAAATGTTTTTTCAGTTAATGTTACTAGCCTAGCCTTTTTAGCCCAGCCAGCTCATATCTTTCCGCTCGAAAATAGCCAATCTGTGAAGAAACTGATACCAAGCATGATAAAGCATGTTAAAATCTTTATTTAAACCACTTTATATGAGTTTAAAGCTGGCATTTATCAATGTTCTTGTCGATGTTGTTTGTTCAGTGGTGCTGCCGTGAAGATGACTGAAGTATTCTCAGTTTGACACCGTCTTGCTTGCAAATATATATATATATATATGTTTATTGCACAAGAAGAAACAGCATCATTCAGATATTTTTTCATACAAATATAAAATGAACAAAGAAGCTAGAGATCTCCTCACATGCCATCCAATACACCTTACTGGCATTCTTTACTACCACTCTACTGCGTGGTGGTATGTGATGCTACACGGCACAACGTAACGGCACATCCAGTGTGTGACGACCTTAAGATTGAAAGACCTACCTCAGACCACGAAAAACACAGCCTCAGATCACAATTCAATCTCCACCAGACTTGGTGACCATTAGCACTATGCACTCCGGCAGACAGTGTTCTCTGTCAACCAAACCCAGATTTGTCTGACTGCCACATGGTTAAGTATGATTCATCTCTCAGGAGACGGCATTTCCGCTGTTCCAGAGTACAACGGGTGCGTGTTTTACATTATCCCAGCCTACGCTTGTCTTTAAACTCAGCGGTCTTAGGTTTCTGTGTGACCATGTAGATCTAATCCACTTCGATTTCAAACAGCAGTTCAAGTGCAGACATGGACGTGCTGTTGGAACTACAGCAGTGTAGTGCTTGGTGCTACTGTGGACAGATTATTTCACATGCTAAGGGCTTCAACAATCTGAGCTTGCATGGCCTACTACTGTGGTCTGAGCTGTTACAATAGTAGCCAGGGACCAGGAAATCTGTAGCAGGGCAGAACATCCATAGACTAACTTGTTGGGCAGTTCCCATCCTATGACAGTTGTGTTACCTTTACCCTCACTGGTCACAGAGTTGATGTCGCTTTTCTGTCCCACATAGACTCAACAATGTTTTCCAAAAAATATTGTCACTCTATTCGAGTCTGAGCAACGTAGCAAGCAACAGCTAACTGGCTAGCAAGTGCTAACATATGAAATGTAGTCGACTGTGACAATTCCATCACCGCCTGTGAACGTGGACTATCTAGTGGCTTATTCTTAAAATAGGTTTCCATTACCTACGGAACAGTTATGGGAAGTCATGCTACACACGTATTTAATTTCCTGAGGAAAAGCTGAAGTGAGGAAATCTAAACCTTAATAGATCCTCTTAAGGAAATAATAAGTGTCATCAAACTAGGCACATATCTCGCTTACAGTTTTATCTATTCCGGTTCTCAGTTGGTTAGGCTTGCTGCGTTTTTTCAAGCGCTGCCAGACCAAACAAAATAGTGTCTATAGAAAGATCCAGCTGTTAAAGCAAAACGGCATATCATAAGCTATACATTCACAGCTAAAATGACTCGTGCCTGTAAACACATTGCAGCGCTGCTGCCTCTACCAACATCTCTGCAGAGGCTGCGGGAGGCATAGCTTTTAACTCTTCTTTATTTGTCTTTGGCCATCATGTTTCAGCCTGTTCCTACCGCTCCATAATGCATCTTATCTGAATCACGCTCTGCACATCTCTATTGGTGAAAAGTCTCACTTTGCTTCATAATGCCCCTCTGAAAATGAAAAAGGCAGTGATGTCCTCTGGCAAATTAATGACTCTTCCTGGAGGAGGTTTTTTGTTATTTTGTAGAGGAAAAAAAGAAAAAAAGAAAGAAAAACCAAGATCCAAATGCCCCCACACGAACAGCCATTCCCCTGCTAATCACACTGCATTATATAACCCGTCCCCAGCCCAGAGGCGGATTAACCGATACAGCAGTGCTAGACTTCACAGCTTTGTGCTCCTCTGGACATCTTAGCTGCGTGTCTTTGAAACGCTGAGAGTGAACAAAAAGAAGACTTGAAATGCGGATGGATCAGTAAAGAAGGTTACCAGGATGTCAAATAATGAAATCTGTTCGAAAATGATTTTTTTTTCATTTTTTATTAAATGATAGCTTGTATTCAAATTTCAACATAGCTAAATAAAAACAAATAACGGAGCCCAAAGCTTAATTGAGTTTGCTATGCCAGATTAATGTATGGTGTCCTTGGGCGAGTGGCACCTGGTCTGATCATGTGTGGGAGCTCCAGTTTCCTCCCACAGTCCAAAGACATGTAGTCGGACAGATTGCCTAGATGTATGTGTGTGTGTTTGTATGTTTGTGTGTCTGCCTTGTTTAGCAAGGCTAGGAAACAGAGTTGGTCTAATTAGTAAAAGTACAATGCCAATCCACAGTGAATGTTTTCTTTTCCGCTGTATGTAATTAAATAAAATACAAGAAAAAGAATAAACAATGTGGGCTTATTATTAGAAGTGAGAAAATAAGCAGCTTTAAGACACTGAAGGTACAAAACCTTCAGTAAATAGTGATGCTATTATTGTATTATATAACAGTAACATATTCAGTATATTCAGTTTCCAGAGGAGAGCAGTGATTCCACTGATTGTTCTCAGTTTCAGAAGAATATAGTGTCTATAGTTAATATAGTTATATGTAATGTAATATGTAATATAGTTAAAAAAAAGTCATCCACATGGTTTGATATTAAATTGTTGACCGTAAAAAAATCCAGGTGTCACAATGACTTCAACACAAATGTAGCCACTTCATTTACTATCCGAAACTGCCGGTAAACCCATGTGTGTCTTCTGAGTTTTATATTTATGGTTGATGAAAGTAAAATGGACATATATCTGAACAAAATACTTTTTGTTGGCCAAAAGTCTTGTCTTGCCTGTCATAAAACAATGTCTCAGCCTTCCAATAACATATTCATAACCATCTCATGTAATAACTTCCTTTGGGGAAGCTTTTAAACTCCTTAAACTCTGGAAGCATTAAACTTTTGGGGCTTTTGTAAAACGTCACATTAAACCAAGGCTTTTCAGGCTGAGGCTAATAATAATAATAATAATAATAATAATAATAATAATAATAATAATAATAATAATAATAATAATAATAATAATAATAATAATAATAATAATAATAATAATAATAATAATAATAATAATAATAATAATAATAATAATATTTAAGTACTAGTCCCAGTACTAATTGTACGCAGTACTCATTTTGTCAGCATATATTTCAACAATTATTTCAGGCTTCACAGGGTGACTTGCAACTGTGCACACATACATTGATGTTTTAGACAAATATGCAGGAAAATAGAACTAAAAAAAACAATTGAACTAAAAATAATAATAAAAAATACAGCTTCTGATGGTGATTTCCAGTGTAGCAGCGCGCTAGTGTAAGACTCCTTCATGCGTTTGCACACAGGATGACCAACTGCCGTGTGTGTAAAACCAGGACTGGAGTTTATGGTTAATGGATCGGTGGGTACAGTGCTCATACATACAAAAGGGAATAAGAAAATGATGCCTTTGGCCTGAACTGTCAATACGATAAAAAGTGGTCCCAGCCCTCCTTAGCAAGGTAGGTATATAATACTATGTTCATCGATTAGATCTGACAACACTTGGCACACATTCCCAGTAAACCAGTATAATCAATAAAATAGTCTAATAGATTAAAAAGCCCTTTGCCCACTAAGCAGAATGAGCTTTAGGTTGTGCCCATTGTAAAAAACAAATATTACACAGATCACTGCTGTAGGAGAAATGGAGGAGTGGATATTTAAACTCATAGACTTTATAGAGCGTGTTGAGTGGGACAACGAGGGAAAACACGTCAGAGAGTGGAAGCAGGGCGAGGAACTCAGTCAGCAACTCCTCAACCGATTTGGCCCACTTAATTGTCTACTGTCTACTAGATCAAAACAGAGGCTCTACTAGGGTGTCCTGTGGTTCGGCTGGAAGCCCGAGCGTGTTAGACTCCTAACACTTAAAGGCTTGTGCTATCTCTGTTAGCGTGTGCTAATGACTCACTCTGATCCTCTCGCTGTTTTCTGGGTTGGTGGAGTCTTCGTTCCCTGGAGGACATCAGGCTGGCATCTATTTCAAACTCTGTGAAGTGTTGTGGCTGCGATCCCAGAAGTGTAGCATTTCACATGGAGATGACTCACCACAAATGCACAGCTATTGAGCCGGAGCTGCATGAATTTTAATGTTGCTGGAGCTCCCCAAGTCATATTGAAACAAGCCCTGTGCATACTTTTAGGTAGAGGTTAGATTGAAAAACTGAAGAATTTTAGTGCTTCAGAATTACCGGGGCTTTCGCATTAAAATGAGGGCTTAATCAGATTCAGCGTTTCTTTGTTCCTTCTAGGTTCAAAGGAATTGTTTGCAGGAGAAAAATAAGGCTATAATCATTCTACACAACCAACATACACTGCATGGCCAAAAGTATGTGGACACTTAAACAATACATCCATATGTGATTTTAAAGCATCTCATTGCAGAACCATAGAATTTAATATTGAATCAGTTCCACCTTCACTGCACTAACATCCTCCACTGTTCTGAGAAGGCTTTCCTCCTCTGGGAACATAGCTACTGGAATTAGCTTCCATTCAGCCTTTGGAGCATTAGTGAGGTCAGCACTGATGTTGGACTATAAGGCCTGGCTTCTTGTTGGTATCACAGTTAATCCTAAACAGGTTTGATAGGGTTCAGCTTTGGGCTCTATACAGACCAGCCAAGTTATTCCAGTAAACCAGTCCTTTATGAGCTTTGCTTTGTGCACAAGTGAATTGTTCTTCTGAAACAGGAAAGAGTCTTCCTTAAGCTATTACCATGATGTTTGAAAAACAGAATTGTCTATAATGTGTATTAATGCTGTAGCATCAAGATTTCCTTTCCCTGGAGCCAACAGGGCTGAGCCCAAACAATGATAAGCAGCCCTAGACCATTATTTTTGCTCCACCACACGGTAGAATTGGTATTTAAGCCAAGTCTTTTAATTAAGAATGGTGATCTTAGGCTTGTTTGCCACTGCTCAGGCATTGAAACCCAATCCACAAAGCTGTTAATGAACCATGCTTGTGCTAACATGGCTTCTAAAGAGGCAGTTTGGAACTTGGTACTGAGTGTTGCAGCTAAAGATGCTTGATTTATACATGCTACATGTACATACTCAGGAGTACCGTCCTTGTGTGGCTGAAAAGTTATGCTGTGTTCACATGTTTGTTTTAAAAACTGTTAATCCACAACCTGTAGTGATTCGCAGCCGACAGCAGCATGAAATCAGGCAAACTTTAGCAGGATGGTTTTTTAAGGTGGAGAATGGCAGGAGGACCCTCTATAGTCTTGTATTTTGGGTATGTATTTATCTGGAATTCAACAATGAGACATTTGGTGTTCACGGCTATTTAAAAATCCACATCCGTTCTTTTCCACTGCTGTGGTTGGTGGAAAAGATTGAAATTGAAATTGAATTGTTAGTCGAGCGTTCCACTTACCGTTGTGGTCTGTGGAATCTTTCTGCTTGCGGTGGCAGAATTTCTTTTGTTGTGGTTCCTTTGAAAACGATGGAACGTCTGGTTTGTCCTCGCTCATCTACCGCAAACATGGAAAGGCAGCAATAGCAGCTGAGCCGCTGTTGCTCTTAGACCATGCGTGCACAATAATGTAAGTGCTGACCCCTTATAAACAAACACATTCTGTCTTATGTGTGGGCCTATGTGCTTCCAATTGGCCTCATTGGCCCCGATTCATACCAGCCAATTAAACAGTGCTGATATACAAACATGATTATTATTTGCAGTAAGTGAGGCAAAGGCTGCTTGTTTTTCTTGCTTGTTGTTGGTGGGTGGAAGAGGACCTCCTCAGGGACAGCTGAAGGCAAAAGGTTGCTGGAAAAGAGCGGTGAAGAGCTGAACAGAGGAGCCTGGGTGCAGAACATAAGCTCAGCATCCAGGAGAGGTGAAGTGAGGTGAAAAGAATGAAGGGAGGGGAGCTACGTGAGCAGACGAGAAGGGAGAAGAATTAAGGGTGGTGAGGAAAATTAGAAGAGGAGAATGAAAAGAGGAGAGGAGAGGAGATGAGATGAGGCCAGGGCAGAGGCCAGGTGATGAGATCCAGAGAGTTCGGAATTTAAACAGAAGGGTTTGTGTGCCAGGCCGAAGTTCCAGTGTACCGGACGGCTCTTGGGGCTGCTTTCCAGGCAGACCTTCCATGTGCCGCTCAGAGACACTGATAGGGTCTGCCCTGTACCCTCGGAACCCTCTGAATAATTGAAAAAGCAGCAGCCGGTTCTGCTTCGCAAGAATGTTAAAGGCTGGCACAGCATGAGGAACCGCTCATGCAGGACTTAGGAAATCTACTCCAGCTCCTCAAATGTAGACTATTACTAAAAGACCGTAACCATGATTTAAATTTGAGGGGAGATTTCTGGACAGGAGATGTGTCAAGTTTCATATCGGGAATGTAATGATCTTATTTAAAGAAGGAAAAGTTAGTTTTCTGGCAGTCAGAGGGAGAAAGTTCCTCAACTGGTGTTGACGAAACTCTTTAATCTATTGGAGAAAGTTTTTCAGCTGACAGGGTAAAATTTGTATGCTAGGTTTGGTGGGGGGTTGGTGGTATTTCATATTAAAGTAGTATAAAATGAACAGTGTACAGCTTTAAACAAAGTATTATTGCCCCTCTCGCCACATGCCTCAGGGGCAGTCGTGGGCTGAAGGTTAGGGATCCAGTCTTGTGACTGGAAGGTTGCCAGTTTGATCCTCTGGACCAACAGGACACAACTAAAGTGTCCGTAAGCAAAGCACCTAACCCCTAACTGCTCCCAGGGCGGTCTGGATAGGACTCACTGCCCCTAGTGTGTGTGTTAACTAGTGTGTATATGTGGGTGTTTTACTGTATGGATGATTTAGTCCCTGTTTGTATGTATAGCCTGTATTTTTTGTTTAGGGTTGCAGTTTCTTGTATCTTAGACTCATATAATGTCCTGTTGTTGTTGTTGTTTTAAAGTAATGTGGTTTTAAAGTAATAGTGAATAACACAGTGTAGGTAGTGATTTCCTGTTCAAGTATGGGTTCCACTGCTGTCCTTGGGCAAGACTCCCAATCGTACAGCGTCCAAATGTTGTTAATTACTGTGGGGAGCATCTGTTATATTGTTGTTTGGTTCTTGCTCATCCCTGCCATTGATTGTGTTGTCCAAATGAGTAACTGCCCCTGAAAAAGACTTGGTGACATTCCAGCTGCCCCCAGCATTTTTATATTACTGTTGTCTCTGTTGGAAGAAGACCATAAATCTTTTATTTAAGTAAAAAGCAGAAATATATAATATATAAACTGTGAATCTTTAGTATCCAAAATGTCTTTTGAGTTATAGTTATGGTTTTTATTTTAAAGTACTTTAAGTTAAACAGGGTTTCAAAAGGAAAGTAGACGTTATGTAGAGTATTAAGAGTGGACATGTTTCTAAAGCAGAAATGTTTCTCTTCACTAACAAGCTTGAACACAGAACAGACTTGATTTTTTTTTCATCCCAAAAAGAGCAGCTTAATGAGTGCTGATTCCTGATAAATGTGTGTCTTTGTGGAGGGTGCTCTGTTCTTCCACCACTGCTCTAATAGAGTACAGTACAGCAGCAGTGGGCAGAACTCAGTTTATACATATCCATGTGGACACGGCTGACCTCAAATCCACTCAGTAATTACAGAGAATACTGAACACTGAGTCTGCAATTACAGGCACAATTAAGAACGCATTCTCTGTCTTACACACACTCTCTCTCTCTTCTCTTTCTTTCTTTCTTTCTTTCACTCTTTCTCTCGCTTTTTCTCTCTTCTCTTTTTTCTTCCTCTCCTCTCTTTCTCTCCATTACCTTCTTTCTACTTTCTCTTTGTTCTTTTTTCTCTTTTTTCTCTGTTCTCTTTCTCTCACTCTCTCACTCTCTTTCTTCCGCTGTCTCTCGCTTCTCTATCTCTCTCTTTCTCCCTCTCTCTCTTTCTCTCTTGCCTCCCTATCTCTCTTCTTCTCTCTGTCTATCTCTTTCTCCTTCCCCTTTTCTCATTTTCCTCACTTTATTTCTTTCATTTCTTTCTTTATATTTCTTTCTTTATCTTTTTTTTAATAATTTTTTTACCTTATTTATTATTCTCTCTGTCTCTCTTCCTTACTATCTCTTTCTTTCTCTCTCTGTATCTCTATATATCGCAGCTGGATTAGCTGGCTGCGGGGGGTCTCTAGTTCTACTTTGTAATGAGTTTCACTGCACCTGCCCAATCAATCGGGCACCGTTCTCTCTGCCCACCTGCTCTCCTCTGTCCCACTTATGGATATCTCTATCTTCCACATCCTGACACAGACCACTTCTTTTGTCTCTCTTTCTCTCTCTCTCTCTCTCTCTCTCTCTCTCTCATGCTCACTCACTCTCCATTGTCTGGGTAAAGTGTGCAGTGTCTCCCTGCTTCTGTCCTCTGTCACTGCACTACAGGTGCATTGTGTCTCAGTGTGTGTAAGTGTGTATAAGAGCAGGAGAGAGAAAAAAGCGACAGTAAGAATTTTTTCATCAAGCTTTCACCTGCCACTTTGTAAGCAGGGTAAGTGGGGGTTGTGGGGGGCAATATATTTTGTTAAGCAGTGACAAAGTTATGCGCATTGAAGTTATTTCAACACAAAAAGCACTACTATACTGAATACATTACTTGTAGAAGGTCTGCTACATCTGAATGAAGTGTATTTATTCACAACCAACAACAATAAGCAAACAAGACTAGGCCTATGGAAAGTTATAGGCTGTAGTGAGTGTTTTTCCAAAACTGAGTTCAATTAGCCAAGCATCTGGTAGACCACCAAAACTCTCCCAATGTCACGCCTCCCGTCCATGTGCCCTTGTTTATGTCCTGTCCATGTGTTTCTGTTCTGTCGCGTGCTCCCTGTCTCCGCCCTTGCCCCGCCTCGCACACCTGTTCCCCATTGATGTTTAGTCTCGTCACCTGTTCCCTCTTGTTAGCCCGTGTATATATACCCAGTGTTTGCCCCATGTCTTTGTTGGTCATTTTCGTGATATGTCTAGGTAACGTCTTGTTGTGTCTAGGTTATCTTGTGGTTTTTCCTTGTCAGTTCTGTTTATGTACCCCGTTTGTTTACCCTCCGTTTACGTTAGTGTTACTAAAAAGTACTGTTTATTGTAAAAGCTTGCGCCTGTATCTGAAATCCTGCTTCCGACCGTGACACCCAATAATATAAGCAGAACTTAAAGCCCTCATCTTTGAGAGAAGGGGAATATCAAGCTCCACTCTTTCATCAGATCTGACAACTATCCACTGGTGTTTCTGCCTATCCCTCCATTTTCACAAAATAATGCGGCTTAATGGGTCTGAAAGGATGTGTATCTGCCAAGAAACTTTTAATTGGGAATATTTGGATCATGAGAAGCAGAAAATGCACTTCTAAGACTGAACTTTGGAGAAGCTTGGGGTCTACACAAGTCAGGCAGTAATCAGATTTCTACTTCATGATATGACTTTAGCAGAAAATATGAATACGCATCATCTAGAGAGTGATGAAAGAAATTAGAGTAAGAGTACACAAGCACTGAAAAATGAAAAGTTCTCTTGATCAGAATTTTTTTTGGATTCCTAGACTTCAATCTAATGTACGAAATCGGAGTATGCTGTTCACATGACCACTTGAATAATCAGTTAATCCAATCATGGTCAGATTATTAAGTTTATGTACTCAGCTTCATTGTTATGGCATTTTATTTGAAGATGCTGCAACAAAAAGCATGGCAGGGTTCCAACTGGTCTTTTCACACAATTAAGCTTTCCAAGACATTTAGCTTCTTTATGAATCTATAAAAGCAAAAAAGTGTGAAACGGCTGGCAGCGGGAAACTGTTATGATTGCCTATGGAATGATAGTAGTTTTCAAACCTAGGTATGCATCCTACCTGTCTTTATGACATTACACTCAAACACCAGTGTACTCTTCAGATTACCAGTTCTCAGGGCCTCCTGGGCATTTTCTAGATTTGAGCAAAAATGTGAAGCATCTGGGGGACCCTGAGGACCTCATTGAGAAGCACTGCTCTAGGAGCAGTAAATGCATTGCAGCGTTTAGATACAGAGAAAGTGTTCTACCCATGTTTTATCAGATAGCAGCTTGTTTTTTCCACCTCACATTTATCATCCTGCTAAATAACAACAATTGTTGCTTTGACCCATGTATGCATTTTTTTCTAGAAGGAATTATCAGGACATGTAAAACGACGATTGAGGCGTCTGAAGGCCTGTTGTATAAAAGCAATAGAAAACTGACTCTATCTGCTTTCCTATTACTCTATGAATACATGTCCTTAAAGGTCAGCAAGTTAAACTTCTTATATACTTATGGGCAAACCAGATAAATACACAAACATTATACATCCCAAACATAGACTGCACCCAAATCCAACAATCATAAATAAGAGATTACAGTCTGTAAAATGATCTGCATGGACTGAAACAGTAGCCATTGACGGACTGGTCAGATTCTGGCTGTGTGTGTGTGTGTGTGTGTGTGTGCTGTGGCTAGTTTAAACAGGCAGTGACTCTTTCTGCAGCAGTGCCAGCACACCTGCTCTGATTGATGAATGGTAGCAGGATATCAGAGCAGTGCTGTGTGTCAGGACGGGAGTGCAGGAGGAAGCTGCTTTGTCAGACACACACACACACATACCTGGCTGAGCACGCATTTCTGTCCTAATGCAGATCACACAGGCCTGCCCGCTTACATTTACATTTATATTTACATATATTCATGTGGCAGATGCTTATATCTAAAGTGATTTGCAAAATGTGAATACAGAGGAAGTCGCATGAGGACAAAATGACCCAGAAAACCTGCAAGGATGTGTGACTTAAAAGACAAGAACTCTACAGTAATCAATAAATGAAGCTTAAAGAATCTACAATAAACAAGATTATCAGTTAAAGTGGAGTCAAAGTTAATGTCAATGCAGTAGATAACAGCACTAATGTTATTTAACACTGTGATCATATTTTCTAGATTGTCTGCTCTAACCGTGTAAGCACTGCAACCCTGGAGCACATCAGCTCATGTACCATACTGAGATGACTTTGCAAACTTTTAAATGAGCAGACTTTTTATTGAATGCAGTAGTGGTGGAGACCGCTGCCCAGCACTATTGAACAGCCAGGATAGCAAGCAGGTCATCAATAGCCACTGTAAACACACACACACTGTGGGTCGTTATCTCTGCTGGGGCTGTATCCTCTTTCCAGGGAGCTCTGGGGCAGAGATGCTGCAGAGAACTGCATCTACCCCCCAGTGTGGCAGATCTTCCTGTAGCTTGCGGCGTCACTACTTGCACTAATCGTTGCAGCAACAGGAGCAGCAGTGCCCCACCCCAACCGCTGTCTGCGTTCTCCACCACCCACCATGCCATAGACACCAGCGGGAGTTCTGCACATGTCCAATGTGCAGAATTTGCTGTTGCACAATGCCCCCCTCTTATACTGTTCTAGAATGTTCCTCTGTATTCATATTGTTTTAGAACATTCACATTATTCAGACCTTGTAGTGTTCCTCCCATATCACTCGGTTCTAGAATGTTTTTTTCCCATTCACATTATTCTACACTGTTCTCCTTCTTTTTCATACTTTTCTAGAATGTTCTTCACTTTTAACGTGTGCTAGAAGTTTGGTGAAAAACAGTGAAAAGTGATTCTAGAATGGTCACCTCTTTCACACTGTTTTAAGAATGTTATACCCTCATTCACCCTGCTTCAGAACATTCTCCCCTCATTCACCCTGCTTTAGAACATTCTCCTCTCATTCACCCTGTTTTAGAACATTCTCCCCTCATTCACCGTTTTAGAACATTCTCCTCTCATTCACCCTGTTTTAGAACATTCTCCACTCATTCACCCTGTTTTAGAACATTCTCCCCTCATTCACCCTGTTTTAGAACATTCTCCCCTCATTCACCCTGTTTTAGAACATTCTCCTCTCATTCACCCTGTTTTAGAACATTCTCCTCTCATTCACACTGTTTTAGAACATTCTCCCCTCATTCACCCTGTTTTAGAACATTCTCCCCTCATTCACCCTGTTTTAGAACGATCTCCTCTCATTCACCCTGTTTTAGAACATTCTCATCTCATTCACCCTGTTTTAGAACATTCTCTCATTCACCCTGTTTTAGAACATTCTCCTCTCATTCACCCTGTTTTAGAACATTCTCCCCTCATTCACCCTGTTTTAGAACATTCTCCCACCATTCACCCTGCTTTAGAACATTCTCCTCTCATTCACCCTGTTTTAGAACATTCTCCCACCATTCACCCTGCTTTAGAACATTCTCCTCTCATTCACCCTGTTTTAGAACATTCTCCTCTCATTCACCCTGTTTTAGAACATTCTCCTCTCATTCACCCTGTTTTAGAACATTCTCCCCTCATTCACCCTGTTTTAGAACATTCTCCTCTCATTCACCCTGTTTTAGAACATTCTCCCCTCATTCACCCTGTTTTAGAACATTCTCCTCTCATTCACCCTGTTTTAGAACATTCTCCTCTCATTCACCCTGTTTTAGAACATTCTCCTCTCATTCACCCTGTTTTAGAACATTCTCCTCTCATTCACCCTGTTTTAGAACATTCTCTCATTCACCCTGTTTTAGAACATTCTCCTCTCATTCACCCTGCTTTAGAACATTCTCCTCTCATTCACCCTGTTTTAGAACGTTCTCCCCTCATTCACCCTGTTTTAGAACATTCTCCTCTCATTCACCCTGTTTTAGAACATTCTCCTCTCATTCACCCTGTTTTAGAACATTCTCCCCTCATTCACCCTGTTTTAGAACATTCTCTCATTCACCCTGTTTTAGAACATTCTCTCATTCACCCTGTTTTAGAACATTCTCCTCTCATTCACCCTGTTTTAGAACATTCTCCTCTCATTCACCCTGTTTTAGAACATTCTCCCCTCATTTACCCTGTTTTAGAACATTCTCCCCTCATTTACCCTGTTTTAGAACATTCTCCCCTCATTCACCCTGTTTTAGAACATTCTCCCCTCATTCACCCTGTTTTAGAACATTCTCCCCTCATTCACCCTGTTTTAGAACATTCTCCTCTCATTCACCCTGTTTTAGAACATTCTCCTCTCATTCACACTGTTTTAGAACATTCTCCCCTCATTCACCCTGTTTTAGAACATTCTCCTCTCATTCACCCTGTTTTAGAACATTCTCCTCTCATTCACCCTGTTTTAAAACATTCTCTCATTCACCCTGTTTTAGAACATTCTCCTCTCATTCACCCTGTTTTAGAACATTCTCCTCTCATTCACCCTGTTTTAGAACATTCTCCTCTCATTCACCCTGTTTTAGAACATTCTCATCTCATTCACCCTGCTTTAGAACATTCTCCTCTCATTCACCCTGCTTTAGAACATTCTCCTCTCATTCACCCTGTTTTAAAACATTCTCTCATTCACCCTGTTTTAGAACATTCTCCTCTCATTCACCCTGTTTTAGAACATTCTCTCATTTACCCTGTTTTAGAACATTCTCCTCTCATTCACCCTGTTTTAGAACATTCTCCTCTCATTCACCCTGTTTTAGAACATTCTCTCATTTACCCTGTTTTAGAACATTCTCCTCTCATTCACCCTGTTTTAGAACATTCTCCCTTCATTCACCCTGTTTTAGAACATTCTCCTCTCATTCACCCTGTTTTAGAACATTCTCCTCTCATTCACCCTGTTTTAGAACATTCTCCTCTCATTCACCCTGTTTTAGAACATTCTCCACTCATTCACCCTGTTTTAGAACATTCTCCTCTCATTCACCCTGTTTTAGAACATTCTCTCATTCACCCTGTTTTAGAACATTCTCCTCTCATTCACCCTGTTTTAGAACGTTCTCCTCTCATTCACCCTGTTTTAGAACGTTCTCCTCTCATTCACCCTGTTTTAGAACGTTCTCCTGATGTCCACACTTCTTATTTATATTCTTCACTTCTGAGAATGTTGGTGTTTGTTGGAGAATGTCGGGTCAGTGTGTTACAAGTTAACTCCAGGCTTTGTTCTACTCTCTGTCCTTCTTCTCCTCCTCCTCTTCTCTTCTCTCACAAGATGATCAGTTTCTGTCATTCAGACTTTTTATAAGTTCTCATTGATCTCTGAAAGCCAATGGGATTGTGTATCATGATGTATAGAGTCCTGTTTGGTTTCCTCTTTCTCTCTATGTCTCTCTCACTTTGTCCTTGGTGTTGCTATTTTTGTTACTCACTTCTCTCTCTGTGTTTTTCACACACACACACACAAACTCATGCACACACACACACACACACACACACGCACAAACAAGACATTCATGCTCACATCTGAATTATTCATTTCGTGCATCGGCCTCCCTCATGAATATTTATGAGCAAATTTACTCTTTAGAAACGTCCCGTTGTAAATATCATCTCTCAAATTGCCAGGGTGCTAGGAAACCAAATAAAATAATTAGCGCATGTAAATAAGAGGAGGAGCTTGATGCCAGGCCTTGGCACAGCCTTTCGCAAGCCCTTTTTGCTTCTCAGATAAAGCTGTATATTTGGCTCCACGTAATGTGAGAAAGCAAGCCGACGCCTGATGTGTTTAGAATTCTTATGGGGTGTTAAACCAGGCGAGGGTCTAATTCTGAACATCACACAGCAGATGTAGGCCAATTGGAAGAGATGTGTTTTTGATTAGATGAGTGATGCTGCGCAGGATGGCGGTGGTGGTGGGGTTCAGAAAGTAGGAAGCTGACTCGAGGCCACAAATGGAGCTGTCATCGTTTTACCTCTTCACCTCCATTTGAGCTGCACTGAATGGGAAATGTGAGCATGTTGTGAATTCAGATTGTTTGTAATCTTTATCTACTTCACTTTGATGGTCCACTGTGGATGCTCACCTTGTCCTACGTTCAGCTAAATATATTCAGCAATTACCTAATTATAACACATGACTGGAACTTTCAAACCTGTGCCTGAAACGTGTACCAGACCAAGTTTCGATGGAAGTACATAAAGACCCCTGAAACTGATTTGCAAGCGTCTCAACGTGTCAGCTATTTTTATGAAACAAGCAATCAAAATACAGATCTTGTACCGAATGAGTGACATCTTTTCATCTGACTGATTTCAATCAATACATCATGGCACGAAGATAAAACAGTGAATGGTCTCTTGGAATGATGCTGCTTGTTTGGAGGTAACCAGGTGGCTGAACTAGCTGGCTGGAAAATAATAGCTTCTCAGCTGTTTTGGCGGCTGCTAATGTTCATATTTGTTCTGCCTGATGATCTGTGCTGATGATCTGCACAGCTAGGTTAACACAGAAAGCCGGAAAAGTAGTTATGATATAATTTTGCACAGAAATTATGTTTCACAACATAACTAGTCTCCAACCACATGCAGACAAGGAACCTGATATTGTTAATGTGTTAACCAGACCACACTGTCAGGATTTTGTCAGTTGCATTCTGATTGACTATCCAAACTTCTACTTATATAAAACACTACCATGAATCAAAGTGTTGTTGTTCCAGCTAAGTTCAGCCTAGTGAACAGTACAGAACCAAAACAACCGAGATAAGAACTGAACTGTGGCTCAAAAACGAGGTCTGATTCAAACAGTGGAGAATCTTTGCACCCCTACATAATATCTGACCCCAAACCCCTTTATACACATAAAACTCAGGGCTTTACCAGGACACCTGTACTAGTAATGTTTTTTACTTCGCTTCATCCACTAATGCAGCCACTGAACGATATTTTACCAGGAAACATGCTTTCATACCAGCCATGAAATTCCCAGTAAACAGGATGTGACATTGTCAGCATAACAAAGTCTTTTCCAGACTTTTCATTTCTGAATGCTGCACAATAATGTAGCGTCAGTGGAGAGCAAGACACGAGTAAGGCCATGATTCTGAGAAGTGCTGTTTTATTAAACAGCAAAGCGCTGAACTTGTGAGGGGAGGAGGTCACCACCAATCACAGGCTTCAAGCTATTAGTGATCCCCTAGCAACACTGTTACACTACACTAACAAAGAGTGCATTCGTTTTCTGCAAGTCATGTGAGTTCTATGATTCTCCAGGCTCGGCCACATAAGCTTCTAATGACCAGCCAACCAACAGCAGGCTGCTCCAATAATAACCTCTCACCTTTTTTAGTTTTTTTTAGTCATAAAGAGTGATTTGCTTTGTCAGCTATGCATAACTGCATCACCTTTGCCCAGAGGTGTTCACACACCCAGGCAGGGGAGATGCTTACTACTTCCAAAATCATATACAAAAAACACTCCCATGCCCTTCTAAGGCCCTTGTATCGGCTTTTGCTTGCACTCGAGATGAGCCCAGTTGTTGTACTAAGTCTTGTGCTGATTGATTGCTGTGCTTACTGGGATTTTGATGGCAGCTTGCAATTCACGTTTAATCCTTTCCGGTTTAATTACCTTTAAATACGAGGATTAAAGTGTGTGTGAGTCTGAATGGGGCTTAACACTCACTTCAACCCTAACTCGTGACCTCACCCTATCGTCTCGTACCACCTCACTCTATCCTAACCTACGAAACACCAAAATCTAATCTAAACCCTAACCCTGCTCCTAGTCCTTAACCACTAAAATGTACAGATTTTCACCAGAGAGCTTGTTAACTGATTAAAGATTTATAGATCATTTATAGGGTCTATCAAAACTAAAGTGTGATGTGAAAAGCTTCACATATCATCACTGCCTAAATCATTTTTCCAGTTGTTATTGTTCTGCATCATTTCATTTGAATTGCATGATGTCTAGACCAATAGACGTGGCTCAAGATTACCCAATCTCAATCTCATTGCATTGACTTGCATTAAGAGTAAAGTAGGTTTTCGTCTTCTCCTGTAAAAGCTACCATGTTGGAGTTTTTTTTTTTTTGTCAGTGAAATCAAACTGAAATAAAAGTGTTTATATAGGAAACTAGATGGTAATGGATGCAGAGTGACTCAATCACACAAAGTGAAAATGAGGAGGCCTAAATGGATCTGTTTTATGCAGTCATCGTTTAGCATCTTCACCTCCATTTGCGCTCTACCAAATGAGAAATTTGTGCATGTTGTGAATGGAAATACCTTTTTGTGTTTGAACCAGTCAAACACGAAGCGGTGGGTTTCGACAGGGGACCTCCATGGATGGTTGCACATAAAAATGAACTGATATAGTTGCTCTCTCTGCTCTGTGTTGTGTCTCTTCAGTCTTATCGCCTCCAGAAGATACTACTTTGAGATTCTGCACAAGCAGGATGACAAGGGCTCAGATCATGTGGAGGTTGGGGTGAGTCACTGTGTCTATATTTTTAAGTGCTTCCTGTCATATAACTTCACATCAGCCCATTGCTTGTGACAAGTCTGTAACATGCTATTAAGACACGATTACATGAAGACGCAGTCGTTGTCTTTGTGGGTTTTTTCCATGCCATTAACCTTTTGCACAGCATGTGCTGCTGAATGTTGTGCCAAGGAGCGAGCCAGAAGAAGACAAAGATGCCGAATGATCCAAACCAATCCAGCAGTGTGGCCTGTCGGTCAGTCTGACAGAAGCTCTAACGCTCAAGCTTTTATATCATGTATTTCTCTTGCAGCTGCATGTGCAGCATCAGGAGACATTCTGTTGTAAGTCAGGCAGCACATGGCCAGCCGTGTATTAACTGTTAATGATTTTAGATTTTTGGTACATCATGAAACACAAATTCAGGAGCATGTGACAAGTTACTGGTGAATTCTGCAACTTTAATTAACTAAAAGTTAAAATTTATAAAAAACAACAATAAAATAAACCACATGCGTCTGTACAGTTTCTGTTTACTATCAAATAAGCTGTTGTAATAAACCAGCTTTACATGTTAATTAACATGTTGGTAAATATTATTTTTCTGTAAGCCTTTTCTTTTTTGGGGGCTTTTTAAAATAATATATAGGTGTCACAGCACTCAAATAAACATTTATTTATATTTTCTGCCCCCTAAATGATCAGCTGACCATTAGTCCTACCTCAAATGTACAATAACAAACATTCTAAAAACTGTAGTCAAATATTACACACATTTACAAAATTTAATCCGAATAAAAACTGAATTAAACAACCACTACAGTTATGTGAAGAAAATTCAAAAGACCATGATTAGGGGCTGCATTATTTTCTGGGAGCCATTGAGTGGATGTATTGAAAGCAGCCTTCAAAAAGCTATGCTCGATGATCAGAGCATCTGTAAAGCCAATCGTTTCTATTTACTGGCCACCCATGTCAAATGATTGCAATTGCTTTATACAAGCTGGCCATGTATAGGGTAGTGGGCATCTAGTGTAAGTGAACAACGGTTGTGTATATACTTTATGCCAACCATAGTGAGAAAGAGTCAAGTGATTTAAAGCTTGATATGTCGTAATTTATTTTTTTAAAAATAATAAATTCCATCAATCAGTTTTTCCATTTTAGTGCTAGAGATTTTTTACCTCATTCTAGCATAAAAAGCATTTTGAAGAATTTTGTGATGTTTGGGTGTTTTTTTTTTATTTCAGGCTGTTTCCACTCAGGTTCCATTAAAAAAATGGTGTCTGGAAAACCAGTTTGTAATAAGATAGGAAAAAATACACCAATGTTTGAATGAATGTGGCAACTTAACTTGCTGTGAACTCCATAGCTAATAACAGTGCTTATAATAGTGTTGCATTCACTAAAAGCAGCTAGCTAAATATCTAGGTACTAAGAAATGCTATCCTATATTTTTTAATTGTGAGTACAGAAAGCAACACATTATGTATAGAACTTTTTTTAGTGTAAATCTAGCAGCACCAGTGTCTATGCTCTAACCTGTGCACTTCAGTCATACAATACAGAGACATCCTGTTATAACATTACTTCACTGACATACTTCTGGAAATCTTTCTGAACAGTGTTTGGAATAGAGAGTTCATAGACAAGGGTTTTGGGGTCATGGGTCAGCAATGGGATTTTTGTAACTCAAAGTTCTAAAGCTGTCTTTTTGGGTCCTGATCAACAAACAACAACGTCTCTCTCACCCTTACGAGCGAGGCTGTGTACCCACTCGCAAATGACAGACTTCATATATTCAACGCCCAGCCTCAGGCTTTTATTTCTGTCTCTGTTGGATGATGCTAATACGGGTGTTAGTGTGTTTGTGTTGTGCTGGGATAAGCCACTGTAATGATTTCAGCGTGGAGGCCCACAGCCGGAGATGGAAAGGAGCACAAAGGAATGATTGAAGTGATTTATACTGGCAATGCGACTCTTTAGTTCAGAGGGAGCAGGCAGCGGCACCGGGAGCAGCCTCATCTGTTCTGCCTTTCAGACTATGACACTGTCTCTGTCGGGTTCAGAATGGAAATCCTTCAAACCTCAGGGTTTAAACTCGGGTACAGCACTCAACTCTATTATCTATTTGTTTGTTTATCCGTCTTAATCTCATTCGGATAAAATGCTCTGTCTGGCAGGAAAATATGGGTCTTGTTCCATCCCGTGTGATCACAGTGCTATTTCCAGCACTCCTGTACGCATAGTCACAACTCTGGCTCACACACTGGCCCACAGCTGTATGTAATGCCATAGAATTGTACTAGTTATATCTGCCAGTGTGAAAAGACAATGTAAAGTGATCAATATTAGCCCATAACTTAGCATATGAGACCCCTGAACAAGAAAGAACCTATCACAGTTTTAGCTTGGAAGTTTTTTGGCTAGTTCAACTGCCGGAGCTGTGCCAGCTCTCCCTAATAGGAGATAGAAGCAGCTGCATGAGGCCCTCTAACAACTTCTGTGTTATTATTGTACCATTATTGTACCATTCCAAGAAGCTCAAGTGAATGGGGGGAGGGGGAATGGTTAATCATTTCTCAAAAACAAAGCCAAAACGAAGGAATGTTTTGGGGTGTTAGCGGTGTTAGCGGTGTTAACGTGAAGCCATTTGTTTTGGCTTGCAGTTGGACATTAAGATGTAGTCTGGGATCTGTCAACTGCTGACTACGTTCCACTTTCACAAACACAGCTGTTTTACAGCAGCGCTTAATCATTTTCTCTGTTAATCAACTGTTTGTAATGTAGCTAAGTAAGCTGTTGGGCAAAGCTGCTACACAGCTACTGCAGCACAATCATGCCTGTCACAGATTTTACTTTCCAGACTGTTAAAAACTTTATATAAAGGAAACCCATCTGACGAGCTAGGCTTTTGCAGGCTATTATGGAGCTTAGCACTCATTCAAGCTTCATGACTGTTGAAATAAATGAGCTATTAGCTATAGCTATTAGTGACATTCACTAATCTGCTGTGGTATTTTTTTTCAGCATATAGTCCTACATGTGATAGAAGTATTAGGTGAAAATGCATTTCAGTTGTTGAATTTTGGATAAAGATTTAAAGGGTCCAGCACAGATTTACTAGCTAGCAGAAACCTTTGAACCAACATAGTAATATACTACTTGAACCAGGTACCAAAGCTAGTGGGTTCTTTTCCAACAACAGGACCAGATTTTTGGACCAAATCACAGACACCTGGGTTGCTGATTATAGACATCTTAGCCTTTTCAGAGATGTGTTGAACTTTGTGTTCAATTGATTTTCTCCCTGCGTAGGAAATGAAAAGTGAGAAAAAGGCAGAGTGGATTTTGGACAAATGATTGGAAATAGAGAACCCCTCCATTTATCCTTTCCATGCATGAATTACTGAAAATCACTTTGACAGAGGGAACATGGAGAAATGGCTGAACAGAGAGTGACATGCTTTCGGATATTGCTTTATAGAATGAGCACAGCTCCATAGCAAGGCTCAATCATACTGTACATATGCACCAAGAGCAAAAGTGGAACTTGTTTGTCTGTCCAACTCTTTATCTATCTGTTCTTTTCTGTCATACCCCATCTCGTTTCTCTCTTTTATTCTCTTGATGCTCTTGAAGTCTTTGCTAGTGCTTGTAGAATGGATATTGAATTTTTATGGGTCTTTTCAGAGTAGCTATAAAGTGTAATGTCCACCTGTTTAGGAGGTCCCAGTTCAACTACTGCTACTTTCTTTATTGACATTGTTGGTATGTAATATGTGTATGATGTATAAATATGAAATTGGACTAAACAGTGTTGTATTATGTGTAAATGCTTTACATTGTGGCTGCTGTACATGCATTTGTCCTTTTTCTTGGCATGGTCATCTTTGTATAGAGGTGAGGACTGTTCTCACTCCTTTTTTTTACTCTCTCATTGCTCACCAGCAGCCCAACACTGTCCCAATAGAGAGCCTAGAAAGTCATAGCTTAGGGATTAAGCCAATGTATATGGCACAAAGTTGAGATGAGCAGTTAATTACTGACAATTTCAGTATCTGGAATAGACAATTTTACAATACAATATCAAAAACAATTGATTATTTGTTTTATTCACTGTATGGATTCTTTAGTAAATAATTACAGTTTCAATTTATTCTGTTATATTCCTGAATAAGCAATTTCACAAGTTCATCATTATTGGAACCGTAATGTAATATGAAAGTAGTGTAAAGTTTTAAGGGTGATAATTTAGATGTTGTAGGCAATTTTTTGCATTTTTCACTGGAACAGAAACATATATATATATATATATATATATATATATATATATATATATATATATATATATATATTATAATTAGTAAATTACTAATAAATAATTGGTAAAATAGTCTTTACAATCTTTAGCAACAGCTCTAGATAATGCTTCACTTTTTATTGGTGGTATCACTTTTTCAAAACAATCACAGCTGATTATAACATTTTCCAAGATTAATGATAATTACGAATCATATAGCTGAATTTTGCTGATGTTATTAGTGTTGTAATATTGCTTAGAATAAACTGTATGGACGAGGGTGGGCTTTGCAGTTAACTAGTAATTGGACACATCTGGACTGGGCATCATTGCTGTTAAAGTTTCTGTTTAAAATAAAAGATAAGGATGTGAATACGCACACCATACACACTACGTTTTCCATGTCTTCTTCTATGCTGACGATACAGTATTATTATAATATCATGGATGTAGCCTTTTTTGTGACCATTATAACACCATGCAAAGTCCAATCTCAGAAAGCGGAGTGAGGCTTCTTCACAGCTCTTACTCCTGAAGGAATCTATATTTTTACATAATTCTGTCACTGAGATAAACAAAGTTATTCAGAGTTGATGTGTTAGTCTTCATTATGCCAAGATTTGTTAACTCAGATTTCATAACAGTGGTGGTGATGGGAACCAGGGGTCACAAAGACTGCAGCACAAATATATTCAGTTTATATACTTACTGTGAATTCTATTAACCACCAGTGAACCTCATGGATGTATTGTAAGTGTCATTTGCAATGTTAATGCAAGTAAAATGGTAGTGGCTATAATTAACATTCACTTTGCTAAGGCGGTGCAGACGACCGCCTACTAACTGCTTGCTCGTGAGGTGCAGGGTTTAAAGACAGCAGGGAAGTCGAGGCATTGTTAACAAGCTCAGGACAAAAGGGAAAATGGAGTGCAGTGCTAATAGATTACGTCCACGTTCTACAGTGCTGTAATTGTACCAGAGCTAAACATAATAACATGGGCCATGCAGTGCATCTTCTCATGCATGTACATCTGAACCTGAGTGCTAAAGTAGTGTCATTCTGTTGCACTTCTTTATCGCTCCTCCATTGAGCTTCCCCAACAGCATGTTCAGACTGCAGGTTTCAGATCTTTTGAAAAGACTGTCCTCCGCTGTTATTTGCATATGCAATGTGAGTACAAGTAAAATGGTAGTGAATCCAAGAAAAGTTTTTTGGGTATTATTTTGCCTTGCTACACTGTGCATATACCCCTCCACTATAAATAGATTAATATATATATATATATATATATATATATATATATATATATATATATATATATATATATATATATATATATATATATATATATATATATTTATTTTACCTCAAAGGCTTCTCTCAAAACTACCATACAGCAATGCCTCAGGCACCAGGCAGTGCATTCATAACCATGTTGTATTTTAACTTTCTATGTGGAAGCCTCAAACATTTTTTTTATGTTCCTATCACCACCATTGTGAACAATTCTGAGTTCCTAAGTGTCTCTAGGACAGAGTCCCAGTGACTTTGTTTACATCTTAACCATTTCATTGTGCAGAATTTGCAGAAAATGACACGAAAAGTGTTTTGCTGACTTCATGCAAATGCCATTTTTGAATATATTGAAACACAAAGTAAGGCTGAAACTATTTCCTCAAGTCCCCCACCTGCTACATAGTGTAGGCAACTTTAAGTACTGGCTGTAAAAACTTATATAGTGATGGAACGGAAGCAGCAGTCATTCATTCACTGCCATTCCCTGTCTCACATGGAAGACCGAGCCGTCACATAGCTCTGGACTGTGCGCGTGTGAGAGACTGCAGGGGAGAGAAAATAGAGAAGGAAACGAGAACAGGATCATTACTCTTGACGTTGTTATTGTGGCTTAGCAGACTGTGGCCGAGAACATTGGCTATTAATGAACTGTTTTATTGGGCCGACCTGATGGGCTCTCCAGAGTCCTCCCAATTAGCCCTTAGCTTCATATCTGTGCCAACGCACCAACATCGCACCCTTTCACTCCACACATGTCAAAAAACCCCACGCCACGGCTTAGGCAGTCGCCTCCCGCTAACCCTGACCTTAGCTATTAGCATTTTTCTTAATATATGAATATGTGTGTGCGCTTGTTTGTGTTTCCTGTCGTCGTGGTTGCTGCGCATGAAACAAGATGTGCTCTGTTTACTCATT
This sequence comes from Megaleporinus macrocephalus, assembly GCA_021613375.1. NCBI lineage: Eukaryota > Metazoa > Chordata > Actinopteri > Characiformes > Anostomidae > Megaleporinus > Megaleporinus macrocephalus. The sequence goes on from CM038702.1 coordinate 51,803,290, forward strand.
TATTTATTCATCTGTTTATTCGCTAATCAGCCCTGCTTGACGGATCTAGTGCTCGAGGCTGGGTGAGGAGACCGTTTCGGACATGATAAGCACTCGAAGGGCTTTGTGGGTAGCGCTGGCGGAAATCATCAGCGTGGTGAGAGAAATGAATTTTATCACATTAGGAGCCAAAAATAACAGGCACAGCCCTGCCCAATAAGCCCAACAGCAAGGACATGGAGACAGAGAGAGAGAGAGTGAGAGAAAGAGAGAGAGAGAGAGAGTGCGGCAGCTCGTTCGAATAATGACGATTTCACGCAGATCTGCACACTCACTGATCTACAAATCATTGCATCATGGAAATCTGCATGTATATGGCCTATACTGCCATTGTGGACATGTGTCCCAAATAGAACGCTCCCTAACGCTCAAGCCAGAAGGACTGGAATCAGCTGCCGCCGGCCATCCGTTCCATCAAATGGACACGAAAAAGTCAAAAATAGCATCCAAGCAGTGTTTCAGATTTCTCCCCAGTAGCCGGCTCTGCCTTGGCTATGATGTCACGCTTGGAGGACAGTCGTTGCGTCTTTGTCTTTGTTCTTTCTCCCCTCATCGAAGCGTCCTACAGTGGGTCTCCCATGGCAACACTTCACTGTGCTGCGGGCTTTGATTGGTGAAAGGGCCTGAAGTCAAGAACCAAAGACAAAAGCCAGAATCAGCCTGGAAAGAGCAAGTGAACCGAGCGCCTGAGGAATGAATCATACGTGTAACAAGGAAGCTGGAAAGCAACACCATCGTTACGTTTACTTCAGCCAAACAATGTTTTATAAAGAACCGACTACAGAAAGAGAAAGGGCAGTCAGCCACCTGTGGAACTATCTTTTTTTATTTTTCCCTTTCCTTTAATGTGTCATAGCTTTTTTTTCGGATGTAAATGGTCTGCAAAGTTATAAAGCTCAGACGGAGAAACTCTCTCTCATAGAAGCCCGCTCTCTCATTCCAGCCCTTTTCTGTGTTACAGGGTGATGTCATCTCATAACACAAATCCTTATTCCCCGCCTACTTGCAAGCTTGGCTTACCCTCACACAACAGAAAGAAAGAGAGAAGATAGCAAAAAGCGTCCCACTCTGAAATGTCCTGCTCCAGTCTAGTTTGTGGCTAGCTTCTTCTGTCTGACTTTCAGAATTGGACTCTGCTCAAATACAGCAGAAGCAATGTCATTGAGAAAATAATGACAGTGGTGTGGGGGTGGAACCTGTAGCAGGATGCCGCTGTCAGCAAAGAGTTGGCAAGCTGACCTATTAGAGCAAACTGGGCTTATCAATAGATAAACAGGAGTAGTAACAGAGTGTTTCAGACAGAGGGTGAATACAGAGGTACAGTATATAAATATATATATATATATATAGTATAGTATACACAGCCGGAACATTGTCAATGGCAGCAAAGCTCTATTAGAAACAGTCTGCTCTTTTTCTCTTCCAACTTTAAGGCCATTACCTAGACAGAACACGTTTATGGGCAGAGCATGGTTAGGACAGTTGGGAAGCACAAAACACAGTCTGAATTATCTGTGTCAGATGTATTTTCGAGTGCAGACGCAGCACATAATATGTCTTGATGCAGGTGCTGTATGCACTCGCAGAAGGGCTGAAATTAACATTGACTTTACTAAGGCAGTGCAGACAACCGCCTACTAACTGCTCGCTCGTGAGGTGCAGCGTTTAAAGACATCAGTGAAGTCAAGGCACTAATAACAAGCTCAGGACAAAAGAGAAAATGAAGTGTATTGAGGAAAAAATGCCAGAATTAGAGCTTTCTGCCGTGTTGTAATTGTACTAGAGCTAAATGTAATTACATGAACCATGCAGTGCATCTTCTCATGCATGTACATCTGAACCTGAGAGCTAAAGTAGTGTCATTCTGCTGGACATCATTGAGTATCGCTCCTCCATTTAGCCACAAAATCTGCTTCCCAACTGCATCTATGTTCAGACTGCAGGCAATACATATTGTTTCAGGTCTTTTGAGAAGACTGTCCTCCACTGTTATTTGCAAGTGATCTTATTGGATTTGTGTGTCCACACAGCACCAATCTACCTGATGTAGGCTTCAGTAACTCCATAGCTACAGTCAAACTTCTAGTCAAACGTTTTAGATCACTACTAGTCAAACGATTTAGTACACTACCAGCCAAACATTTTAGATCACTACTAGTCAAACGTTTTAGATCACTACCAGTGAAACGTTTTAGTACACTACCAGCCAAACATTTTAGATCACTACTAGTCAAACGTTTTAGATCACTACTAGTCAAACGTTTTAGATACACTACCAGCCAAACATTTTAGATCACTACTAGTCAAACATTTTAGATCACTACTAGTCAAACGTTTTAGATACACTACCAGCCAAACATTTTAGATCACTACTAGTCAAACGTTTTAGATCACTACCAGTGAAACGTTTTAGATACACTACCAGCCAAACATTTTAGATCACTACTAGTCAAACGTTTTAGATCACTACCAGTGAAACGTTTTAGATCACTACCAGCCAAACGTTTTAGATACACTACCAGTCAAACGTTTTAGATCACTACCAGCCAAACATTTTAGAACACTACTAGTCAAACGTTTTAGATCACTACCAGCCAAACGTTTTAGATACACTACTAGTCAATCGTTTTAGATCACTACCAGTCAAACGTTTTAGATACACTACCAGTCAAACGTTTTAGATACACTACCAGCCAAACATTTTAGAACACTACTAGTCAAACGTTTTAGATCACTACCAGCCAAACGTTTTAGTACACTACCAGTCAAACGTTTTAGATCACTACCAGTCAAATGTTTTAGTACACTACCAGTCAAACATTTTAGATAACTACCAGTCAAACGTTTTAGATCACTACTAGTCAAAAGTTTTAGTACACTACCAGTCAAACTTTTTAGATCACTACCAGTCAAACGTTTTAGATCACTACCAGTCAAACGTTTTAGATCACTACCAGTCAAACGTTTTAGTACACTACCAGTCAAACTTTTAGTACACTACCAGCCAAACGTTTTAGTACACTACCAGTCAAACGTTTTAGATCACTACCAGTCAAACGTTTTAGATACCCTACCAGACAAATGTTTTAGATCACTACCAGTCAAACGTTTTAGATCACTACCAGTCAAACGTTTTAGATACACTACTAGTCAAACGTTTTAGTACACTACCAGTCAAATGTTTTAGATCACTACCAGTCAAACGTTTCAGATCGTGATAAAAAACGTGATAAAGATGAAAATATATTTACCTTTGTACAGGAGCAATAATTTGATATTATTATCATTCCCAAAAGAGAGGTGTTCTATTGTTAGGTTTGCAGTAAACTCTTAAGAAGTTTCACTGCGTGCATATTTAGTAGGCTACTCCTAAGCAATGCACTGGTTTCTGCAACTTTACTAATAACGGTGTCTATAGACATGAGAATTTCCTTGTCTGTGTATATTAACATGAACGCAATTTAACATATATCGCATCTATTCCCCTTGTTATATTTTATATTACACATGACTATCTTAGTTTAAATAACTGTTAGACCATCCTCTACCTGTCTGTTCAGTAGTCATGACCTCCTTAGGATCACCTGTAGTGTCAGAAGGGGTTTGCTGCTCTGACGCTACAAAAACATTCCATTAATGAGTTGTTAATATATTACATTTCTAAATTATGTTTATTATTTTCAGCTTGAAACTGGATAATTGTGACTAATGGTGTGTATTGGGCTCTACAAAATTATGAGTTCCCTCAGACGGTAGAACCCATGTAACCTACTGCGATGTGGGGGTGATGCTGTGAGATGAATGGAGAATGAATGTGAGAAGAAGATTAGATAAGTGACAGATAAGTGTCAAAATAATTTTTCCCATCCAACCGGCCCAAACTCGAGATCAACCACTCGGGCAGACGCAGGTGAGATGGAGCTGCAGCGTCTCACCTTTCAGCAATTGCAGTGTGTTCTCATCTATAGTGACCTGAAACTCTCTGGCATGAATCACTTCTGTCACTCTGGATTTGACATTGCTGTTGTTTGTCGTGTTGCGAGTGACGCACAAGACATTTTGAAATCTGATTTGAGCAGCTGGCGCTTCCAGACTGAGATATCCGATTGTAATCGCGTTTCAAACCACCTCCAAATGTGGTTTGGATCTGATTAGCAGAAATCAGATTAAATGTGTTTTTTCGCTGTCCAGACTTTAAAAATCGATGTGGATACAATCTGAATGTGCCAAAAATTGGCACTGAACAAGGCCTTCGAGACACAAGTGCAAAACTGGCCGCCACATTTTCTGTGATCCTCCCTCAAAAACGTACTGTATGCACAAGGAGGAGAAGCACATTTAGCATTTTTCTCTGCATACAGTTCCATGCATGTGGCTCATGCACCACTTTTTTACATAGCACGTGTCAGAGGTGTACCTGTAACAGTCCCCAAAAGCCCAGTACTCTGTATTTAAACTTTTTATTTAATGACTGTAAAGTCCCACTCTGCAGAATGACTGTCCTTAGCTTAAAACAGTTAGCATCTGTTCGGAATGAATTTGCATAACTGTTTGGCAAAGAAGACTCCAGTGAGTGTATGTACAGTGCATTATCACTCTCAAACTGTTTAGCTTTGTTAATTCTCTGTTGCTCGCGGAGGTTCTGTAACTGACAGTGACAAGGTGGCTGGTGGAGGACATTTAGCATCTGTTGCTACAAACACTTGAGAGCAGAGTATTCTGCTGCAGCGCGGCGTCTTAGCTTCTCTCTCAGAGAGAGGTTTGCCTTTTTTTTACCTGAGCAATACTGTCACACACCATCTAGGCCGGACGCGAACATGATTAAATACTGCTGGCTGCCTTTGTCATTTTGTTCCTCTGTTGGTATGTTGTACTATTTTCCTCCTGGTATTGATTTTTGGCCTGTGCTGAAGAAGAGTTCGGGCCAATGAATCGTCCCTGGGTGTTACGCCCACGGCAGCTGTCAGCAGAGTCCAGAGACTTGGTGCAAGGACGGCAACCACGGTTAGCATTAATGCAGCCAACTTACGTACGACTCTCTAACTTCTTCTGGCTTTTTGTAACTTGTAAGAGTCGCTCTGATTATGCCTTCTTCCATTGACTGAGACGCCCACATTCATCATCCAGGAAAGGCTTTTAAGTGCTAATGGGTTTCATCAATACACTCCGCTAATGCGCAGAGACTTGTTTAACAGGAAAATGGAAGGAAGGGCACAACTGAGAGAGAGAGAGAGAGAGAGAGAGCGAGAAAGATGTGAGGATGTGTGAGCATCCTTCAGGAGAAGGTCCCCTATTGTTTATTTTTTTGATGTTGTTTAAATAATTCCCTCTAATGTATTAAACATGCACTTTTGGAGGAAATGTGTTTTACTGGAAAAATGTCGGATGTCCTCTGAACGCCGAGGTCAGTAAATAGTGGAAATATGAATATTGCAGCAAGCAAGCTGACATTCTTGCACATGTAATTGACATCACTTGCATAAAAAGCTAGACTGCCATTATAACCACACACCTCTCAAGCACTATTATAAAACAACACCAGGCAACTCAAACTGTAGTCTAACTTGGTAGCTGCCTGGTTTTACATAATTTGGTGAAGTTGCCAATAGAGATCGTTCCAATATGAAAATTATGGGCCGGTGTTGATATCAGGTCGTCAATGCTGATACATAAACATTTCTAAAATGCACAAGCTGGGACTACATCTACCTGGATCAGCATAACAAAGCATTGTATTAGAACAAAATGGGCAGCTGACCAGTCAGAGCATACCAGGCAGGCATATCAGGATGGGTGTCTTAAAGAGCTTGGTGTGTTTCAGACAGATGGTGAATATATTGTGGGTTTTTAGTTTTAGTTTTTAAAGACTTTAGAACATGTCAATCTAGTAAGCCATAAAAATGAAATTATGTATGTTAAAAATGAAAGCTTTTGAAGTTCTCCAGCATTTAGAATTAGCTAATGTGCCACATTTAACTGTAGTTAGGCCCTTCAGAACTGGAGATGGTCAATGCCTCTATGAAACAAAGCCTACTAATGCAGCTTTATCAAAAATTAGATTAGAGAATAGACACTGACTGAACAAATAATGGATTATATTATTAATTTTATCATGCTTACCATGATTTTTCACATTTGTGGGTTTAATCAAGCATGTAAATACACCTCCATGATTGATTGACTCTATAATAAGGACTGAGAGCAAATTAAGCATTTTTGTCAATTGATTCCAGTCACAGCTGGTCATAATCTTGAGGTCACACTTCTTCATCCATCCAGTATGTCAAATATTACCGCACAGCTTCTGTAAGCAATAGAACACATTTTAATGAGTGTTTGCAAAAGCTGGCCATATGATTTTAAGCTGAAATTAGTATTTTAGTATTTATTTGTGTTCATCCAAAGTGATTTGGTAGTTCAGGTACGTTTTCAGGATAAAGAGGGTGTAAGGTAATGAAATGGATTCAGGCTTGGAGGAATCGGCTGAGAGTGCCTGCTGTCTCACAGTGGTGTAGGTAACAGTGATTGATGGTGTGAAGAGCATGTGTTGAAGTGTCCTGCGTATACAGTCCTGTCCTAGAATACAGCCACTCTGTCTCTGTCCCACTCGACCTTCAGCCCCCTGCAGACAGAGCACTGTATGCTGTACTTACATTCCCTTTAGTCCAGCCTGCATCTACGAGAACACTGTTGTCTCAAAAATAGCAGCTTTACACTAGAAAGCAAAAGCTTGCAAAGTACATTACTGTGCAAAAGTTTAAGGCATATAAGGTCATTGATTAAAATCATTCAGCTTAGCAATAAGTGGCTTTTCACCAGTAAGAGCACCATGTATAATTAAAACAGATGTAAATACAATATAAAGTAGCATTAATATCTTATTTGTAAATAAGCAGATAACATCGTGTAAGCCAGGAAGAAGAACAAAGTGTAGTTCCAGATTTCTACTGGACACCCCAGATATTGCATGAATGTATTGAGTTCCTTCAGCAGCAATCTTGATTTAGCTTAATGAAGTGCTGAACAGTCAAAGCAGGTATTAGATGAGAACTGTAAACAATACTGGGTTGTTTTCACAAAGAAAAGTTTGGAAAGGGTTAAATAAACACCCTGACATGTAAAACCACTTACTGTTTTAATACTGTTGGAATATTTTAAAAATAAAGTGTTTTGCTGAGGAAATAAAAACTTCCCATGTAGAAAAATTGCTTTTTAAATACAAAAATGTCCCCAAGTGCCTCAAACTCTTGCACAGAGCTGTACATGTGCTGATATTGATGCTGAAAGCTTTTGCCTTCTTGTGTAAAGTTACTATTCTGGAGAAAATAAAAGTTAAGGTAGCAAAAACTTCCTTAAGTTTCAATGTACATGTAAGCAAAGACTTATTTTGGAACATTTCTGTTGGATTATTCATCATGAAATGGTCTCAAGATGTAAAACACAGTTGGTGTGTTTAAAAGGTAAAGACACATGAAAGAATCAGATTCTGGGACAGTGATGATATACTGCATTGTAAAGAAGCTAGTGTGCTTCATATCTTCTCATGTTGGTTATGATTTCTTGGTGATTTTATCTTCTGGCTGATTATTTGCGCATGTCTGTCTGTTTTATTTTTTAAAAGAATGAGATTGTTTAACAGCTTGTGCTTCATATTTGTCTGTATTGGCGTGTACTCATGAAGGTTATGACTTGGTGTGTTTGTAATGTTGAGGCTTCTACCTGTGTGTGTGTGTGTGTGTGTGTGTGTGTGTGTGTGTGTGTGTGTGTGTGTGTGTGTGTGTGTGTGTGTGTGTGTGTGTGTGTGTGTGTGTGTGTGTGTGTGTGTGTGTGGAGTCTCAGCGTGGAAAATGCCCTGTCTCCCCTCATTAGCTGGAGGATAACGAGAAGCGACGTGGTAATTGCTGAATGTCTTTAAAAGACTTGTAGGCTGTCAGTTGCTGGGTGAGTGTGTGTTGCCAGAGGACCACACAGACACGTTTGTGAGTGCGTGTGTGTTTTGGTAGGTGAGGGGGTTGTTAGGGGTGTGGCAGTGTGTGTCAGTACCTCACTGTGAGGAGTTCAGCATATGTGTGTGTATGAAGTGTAAGGGTGACCTTGCATGCTGTGAGTAAAAGAAGGCCGGTGCTGTGTCCTCCTCGCGCTCGCCCTCCTTCAGCCAGGCTTTCATCCCTAAAGCCCCTCTCCCCCCAAGTCAGTACTGCCCAGCGCAGACACAACCCCCCCCCCCCCCGCTCATCTTTTCATCTGCAGAGAAACTGATATGTTTTTTCTTCACCTCTTTCTTTCTCTTGCTCTCTTTTTTGCCTTTCTTTCTTTCGCTCTCAGACTTTCCCAAGTTTCTGTTTTTTGTTTCTCTCTGTCTCTTTTTAATTTTTTCTCTCATTCTTTTTTCTTTACCTTTCTCTCACTCCCTCTCTCTAAACTCCATTGCTTTCTTTTTTCATTCTCTGATGCATTACTTTTTCCTTGCTTTCTTTTTCAGCTGTTTTATCCCTCCTTCCCCGTCTCTCTTTTACACACACATAGACACACTCTTTCCCATGTCTCTCTCTCTACCCTATTTCTTTCTTTCTTTCTTTCTTTCTTTCTTTCTATCTCACTGTCTTTCATGTTTTGCTCTCTGTGTCCCATTCTATCTCTCCCTCTCTCTAACTGTCTCTCTTTTCTCTCCACTTCAGTGGCGCCCTTTTCTGCCTGGCCTGAAATATGAGGTCATTGATTCTGCCTACATCTCTCTGTACACAGGTAAGCCCCCTCTCTCTGTCTCTCTCTCTCTCTCTCTCTCTCACACAAATACACACACACACACACAAAGTCACAGTCAGTATCTGTGTAACATCTCTCCAGGCTGCATGTGGTTCGATGGGGAGTTTGACCACAGATTTGATGTTTTGTCCAAGCATTTTCTATTTGTAAAAAATCAAATACGATTTTCTCCCTGAGCGCAAATATGGCTGCACGTCTGCGTACATGATGACTGTTTAAACAGCAGGTGTATCAAGTCTTTAAAAGAAGCAGGCAGTGCTTCATAGGTGGTTGGTAAACAAATTTGATTGACAGGTAGGTAAAAACAAACATGAAAGACTCAACCGCCTATGTATCATTTCAGAAGTGACATACACGGATCATTCCACCAAATCAGTTCAACATCAGAGTCACAACTGACTTAACAGACTTAGACTACAATCAGTTTCTTTCTGTTACCCTGTATCGTTATATTTGTTTAAAGGTTTATCTGTTTACTTATTTAAAGCTTTAATTGCAGGAAATAGGTGTATGTGTTTTGCTGTACACAATTCTTAAAGGTACAGACTGATTTTCAGACATTTTATTTCAAACAGTGGGAACTAACTGCTTACTATGTAACCATGAGGGACAGAAACAGGGTTGCCAGATTGCATATATAGTTTACTGCCAAATTTCAAAACCCACCAAAATGCAGTAAAACCATCCAAAATATACACATGAAAAACAAGAAAAACAAGGTCAAGAGGTTTAATATCACAAAAGGTCTAAGGTTGTAACAGTAACATGAAAAGCCATAATTTTAGCTTTAATATGAAATAATACAACTTCACTTAGATGCAATTTAACAAACGTTAATCTCTGTTTTACTTTTACGAGTTTACTTTCAACAGATTTAAGTTGTCACTAGATGATACTGTCTGTTTTTTAAACTGATGGGTTTATTTTACCACTGCTATAAGAACCAAATGTTTGTTTTTTATGTAAAGAGACACCTGGACAAACTATAAATAACTTACATGAACTCATTAAATCATTTGATTTATTTGTTTTCTAAGTGTATATACCTTATTGCAATAACTTGCAGAATCAGAGTATTTCAGAGTATTAAAATTTTAAAGAATTGTATTTGGTAGGATCTGTGATCTCCTGCAGCCAGTATAGCAGCAATGTAGTACAAGCATTACTATACCTATTAGACATTTTTAGTTCTTCACCTTTATTAATCGATGCTGCACAGTTCACAGGTCATTCCAGTTTCCTGCTACTGCTGAACTGTGTACAGTCAGTACTGTAATGTGAACTGGGTCATGTATTGAGTGCAGGGTTAGTGTGCATGTCCATCACATCGATAATAAACTGGGTACGTTAACCACTGATGTCCACTGGGAACTCTCACATGGAGTGACTAAAATGCATGTCAGTCAAAGCTCTGATAACTGATCAGATGTAAGAAGAAATTAGCCCTGTTCAAATTTTAGCTGCATTATTAACTAATTAACTAAAAATTTTATATACTTTTCAACCATTCAAAATTCAACCATTTCTGGAAACATTAGACATGACACATGTGTCATGGTTGATGGTCTAAAATGCAAAGGTGTAGCTAAAATATTGTCACTGTCCAAAGAAATACATTTATTTTATATGTCAACTCAACAGCTGCCTTTTATATCCTGTAAACGTTTTATGATGAATGGACCAATAAAAATGCTACAACATCACTTGGAATAAAACCTCCTTACATTAACTAATATTGAAAGTTAAGAACATTTTTATTCTCTCCTGTAAGGTTACTATTTTAGAGATACTTGGGTTTTTTGCACAGTGATGCTGTATATTACAGTAGTGGCATGACAGTGTGGGAATAATATAATTTCCAAAGGTTCATGGGTTGGGATTTGGGACAGCTACCTCCTTGTGTGAGAGCAGTTTGGTAAAATGATCTATATAACAATAAATACAGTTAGACAACTAATCGGCGGCACGGTGGTGTAGTGGTTAGCACTGTCACCTCACAGTAAAAGGATCGGTTCCTGAGCAGTTCTGTGTGGAGTGTGCGGGTTCTCCCCGTGCTTGAGTAGGTTTCCTCCAGGTACTCTGGTTTCCTCCCACAGTCCAAACACATGCATGTTAGGTTGATCAGTCACTCTAAATTGTGATAATGGATAGATACTCTCGTATTAAAAAAGGCAATTAAAAGAACATATAAGGAATACACTGCATTCCAAAACCAGCTATTCTTCTGTGTTAGAGGAAATTTTACTGCTGTAGGGCGCCTTTGGTGGCTTCCCAGCAGAAAACTTGGTTTTTTAGCTTAAAGTGGTTTCAAAATGCAACAAGCAGTGCACAGGCTAGCGAGATAGTGATAGTGCACGTTCCCCACAGACAAAAACGATAAAAAAATAAATAAGCCCTCTTAATAGAGTAGGAAAAGACATCATCTAAACACCTCCTAAACCATCGCACACTCATTTCAAGTCATGTTGAGTTGTTAAATTCTCAAATAGCCGCTCTGCCTCCATTCTGCAGTTGGAGTGGCTCATAGACACAAGCAGAGAAGGCACTTCATCACTGAGGTGGTGGTAAAAGTCGTGACTGAGCAGTTTCCAGGTTTGACGTTTTGCTGTTTTGCACTCAGAGAATCAGCACAGCGTGTTATCAGGGTGGAAACAGACTCAAACGCTGCCGCACGACAGAGCCAAGTCAAACTCCTAGAAGCAATAAGGCACATTCCCCCACTTAATCGCTGCTGGCAAAATCAGGCCGTGATGATGTGAAGTCGGGAGAAATTAGCATCTCGAAACTACCTGTAAAAACATCACTTTCAGTAACAGATCTGTGGGTCCTGACTGTCCTGCATGTTGCCATGGGAATGAAACTCACTTCTGACTGCTGTGTATTACATAGTTTTTTCCCCTCTTTTCATTATTTTCTACTGTTTAAATTCAGTTTTTTATCCGTTACCCTGGGAAGCCTGACTGACTTGGACGAGGCTCTAAATATTGCAGAAAGCTGAAATCATTCAGGCTGTTAATTTGACAGTTTAATTTGTGTTTACGCGTCCGTTCCCACAGCGGTTTTATGGAGGTGGGAGAAAGGGATTGTGGGAGACAGGTTGCCTAGCAACCAGAGCCAGCAGAAGCTGGAGATTTCCGCGCTTAACCCTTTCTTCTCATGAGGCGCACGTTGTCGGGTCTTTGGAAACCAAGAGTGGCTTTTTTCCAAACAGGCCCAGTGACTTCTTCATCGGCTCAGCGTTCAGTGTGTTCTGTCTAGAGTGTCACCTCATTCTGCCTCTTCTACTTGATGTTGTTTACTCATCCTCTGTGTTTACCTGCATGCTGAGACAGCTGTTCCCTTATCTGTCAGTCAATATTGGTTAACATACCTATTAGGGGTATCAGGGGTGGGTTTTCACAATGCATGATCTGTATGTCATTGTTTACCATCTGATAACATTTTGCAGCAGACATGAAACAGCTATTGTTAGTTGTCCTCCAGCTCTTCATCACTGCTTAGTTTCTGAGCACAAGGCTGATGGATCATTGACCTTTTCACAGGCTGAGAGATCTCATAATAACAGAGGACCTAAAACCAGTTTATATGACTTTATATCCTCCTGAGACCCAGAAAAATGAAAGTTTGAGAATTTTGGTAATTTCAACATAAAATAAATCACATGTCACTGTGTTTAATTTTTTTTAAAAAACAGTTTAAATAATTTTTTATGGAATGTCCTTTATAGTGGACATCAGGACATTGTTTATATATTTCTTGTTTTCTGTTCTGCATCAGACCAAAAATCCTTCTACAACAACAACCAACTCAATCCTAGAAAATAATGTAAACTAATATATAAAAATAATGAAAATAATGAAAACTGAGTGAACAAACATTGTTTACCTTTTTCGATAACATTTCCACTTTTGGCAGTATAATAAATATTTCAAATGCACTGTATATTAACATAAACAGGAACAAATACTGTTAAACAGGAACAAGTTACTGTTACTTTGATTAAAATAAAATAAAATCCAGGTTTAAACAGTTTTTAGGCCCACTAGCTAAACCTGTGTTAATCACTCCAAACCTTGAGCCAAAGTTTCACACTTTCCACACGTAGTGCCCTACTTCTCTTATGGTCCTTTTCATTTTAATGTTCTTTTTAATGTTTTTTAAATGTACAATTATTTATTTAACATTTTCTGATAAATTAGCAATAAATTAAATAAGTAATCAATTAAAAATAAATGAGTAATGAATTTACATGTTTACATGTTTACAGAGCTTACATGTTGCAAAATGATCTCTGCCTCAGTCAAGTTCCTGTCACCTGTGACACCAATAATTTCATATAAAACCAGATTTAGTAAGTCCCTATGTCCACTACAAAGGACGTTAAAAAAAAAGTATACTGTTACATGAAATATCTTTTGGAGACTCATGTCCCCTCCAGAGGACAGAAGACCTACCAGGTCTTACGAGGACATAAATAGGGATGTTATATGTCATGTTTTCTGTAGAGTATTCTGTAGAGTGTTGTATTCCTCTTGTATTTTTGTCTTATTGGTTCAAAAGAATGTATTATGTTTTATATTGTTCTCACTGGTTGCATCCTTGTACATAACTGTTCTCTCGAAAAATACCCTGCATGCATTATGCAAAAACATAATCCATCCACTGAGAATCTTAGCTCTGTCAAATAATCCTTACTGCCAGCCTCTCCACTGGACTACAGAATAATATATGCAACCACATTAGCATCAGTCTTCAATCTGAGGAAAGGTATCTTGCTAGCTTGTTGTCCTTCTCATATGACAGGTCATTGTAATCCGTTCACTCCGTTGTATAGATAACTTGAAGACAGATACTACAGATGTACAGCTGCATAATATTCATGTAGCAGTAAAATCGGCTGCATCTTCATCCTGCATTCACCAGCTAAAGAAAAATAAAATAAAACCCTCATACGGTTATGTTTTCTTTCTTTAAACCAGAAATCTTGAGTACGTGAGTAGATGTCTTTTTATTTTGGCTGTGATGTCATTTTAAGAAATCATCATAAATCAGCAATTTGTGGATTCATACTCCAACAATATGGGGCAGCACTTCACCATGAAATAGTCTAGAATTTTCTAAACCAGTCTAGAAGAAATGTTGCTAAACCAGTCCAGAAGAAATGTTGCTAAACCAGTCTAGAAGAAATGAGTTCAGCATCAGCATCAAACTTCATCCCTTCACATCTCCAGCTGTGGAAAGCAATGCCAGTGTTGGCTCTTGTTCTGTTTCTGTTACTATCGCTTCCTCTTTTGTCATGCTTTCTTTACAGGAGTGAGTGGCTGTCATTATAATGGTCACTTGCCAAGAGCTTCAGCTATTACTTTGTTTACTCTTCCGTTCATTGGCTACATGTCCTTATGTGGACTAACTAGGAGCATGACCTTCAACATGATTGACAGGATGTTACAATACGCCATTTGGGCAGGGTTCTTTTTTCATCCTCTCATGCTGGACTGACCCGACTTGATGCTACAGCAACTCGTTATCACCTCTAGAGGTACAAAGTGGTATTACAAGACAGGACGGTTTGAGTAGCATGGTACCTTCAATATATATCTCTACATATTTTTGACGTACCATCAAACTGTTATCCCTTCATCTCTTAATGAATGTAGTTATTTTGCAATGTTTAACTAAAAATATTATTTTCTTCTGATTAAATGGACATCAAAAGAGAGTAAACAGGCTGGGATATTTTTAAACCTGAATGCTGGAGTCATAGATGTTACCCTAATGTCTATGTTTGCGTGTGTCCTCCTATACTGTGTCTCTCCAGCACCCACAGCATCAGTAGAAGTTACTCTGTGACCCAGGCTGAACAGTGTGCAGTGGCACTGAACAAGATTTGTGACCATGCTGAATTAATTAACACCATGCCAAATGAATTTTTCAGAATTTTCTCACAATGTTAGCCGAAGCTAATTCCTCTCTTATTGCATGGCGTGCTGACGGCCGACAGGAGCTTCCTCTGTGAAATTTATAGTCAGTCCACTCATGCGGTTGCATATGACAACTCTTAGAGGAGTCCAGTTCTGCAGCATGGCCTTACAGACACCTTTATTTGGCCAGCTGAAGGAGAGCAACTCCTAAGCCACTCAGTGAGACCAAAGCCAGTTTGCGAAGAGCTGTGGCAATCCTGGGATTCAGACTTGAGACCTTGTGAAAAAGCTCAACTCTGCAAAACAGTGCCTTAGCCAGTTGAGCTGCTGGTAAGTCCTGCTGGTCCCTCTCATCTTCTGCCCAGATCAGAGGACTTTACCAGTATTGTCCCTGCATGGGTTCTGTATGAGCAGCAGGCCAACTTTCACTAGCTTAAAGCAGCATTGTGTAACAATTTTACATGAACATCTAAAATGAACAGCTTTGAAATCATTGATAGTTCTCTGACATAGAATACGGAGAACGTTGTCTCTGTCGTAGGGCCTGAAACACCTGGAACATATCTTTGGAGAAGCGGGCATGAGACCCCTTCAGGAGAACTCTTTTAACTCTTTTAATGCTTATGGCACCATGTTGCACAACAACTGCAGGCCTTCAGCTAGCTATAGCAAGAAGCTATTATAAAGTTATTCCCGGCATCGACAGAGGTTGCAAGGAGCCCGAAGATGATGTTGTTGATGGACGTGAAGAAGAAAAAAGAGAGAGACAGAAAAAGAGTAAATCTCAGACTGGCTTTTACTCCTTGGCAAGAGCTAAAAGAGATAAGAGGATGCAAGACAGTCTTATGGCTCACGGGAAACCAATGAAAGTCCGACAGCAGAGTGTGCATCCCTGCCAATGTTATATATGAAAGACTGCAATGTAGGCTGTAACCTTATCTGTGTCATTTTCATGGAGCCTCATGAGTTTTGTAGCTTTTTCCAAATATCTCAGTCCTATTACAGACTAAAATGCAAGGAGATGCTTTGTAGCATGCATCTCGTGCTAAAAAGCTTGGTAAGTCTTTGTTAATGAGCCTTAAAAGTTTACAGCTTCCTCGCTATTCCCCTCGCTAATAAGTAGTTTGTATTCTGGTGTTGTTTTGGTGGTGGTGGGCCAAATTCTGACTCCCTGGATTTCCTTTGTGTGTACATACGTCATGTAGACATATGGATGAATTCAGTTATTTACACATAAAACAACAGAAATTGCGAGATTTTATATCCTTCAGCTCAACAAATGCACATGTACAAATGTCCATAAGGTGGAGTCTCAAATATCTGTTTTCAACAGTGGTATTAACGTAAAATACCCTTAAAAAAAGGGATATTCTTGCATTTTTCAACTGAATCTCATATATTCGTAGCATATTTTATATATAGTTTGTTTATGTTGTCTCTCAGACAAAAAAAGAAAACATGTTGATTAATTACAAGTATAACATCCAATTTATAGTAGAACTCGCTGAAGCCCCTACCTATTGACTTCCACTTTAAGTGTAATTGGTGTTTTTATGATAGAGTTCAAATGTTCAGAAAACACTTGAGTATTCAGGGCTGTAGATATTTGTTTTGCATGTACTGGTGCTATAAAAGTTGCAGGTGTTGCTGCACAGATGTCTAATTTAACATGTTAATTTATGATATTTTTAGCATAATCCCATATATGCACATAAGGTGATGCTTTTATATTGGAATATGGATCTACACACAACAGTGTATCACATGCAACTGTGATCTTCTTTTGCACAGGATTCATTTGGTGCAACAGTACTGTCACAATGTACAGCCCTAGCATTACTTTAACAGTGTGTGACTGCAACAGCTTTTCTAATACACCTTCCAGTGTGCCCTTAGTTCTACTGATTACACATTGTAAATAACAGTGAAAACTTTCGCTTGCTTCGTGAAGCCCCTGTGGACTCATTGATGTTGCCTTTCTTTTTAATTACACACTGCATCTCCAATTAGACCACAATCTGACATGCACATAAATCAGGCTTCTTCAGAGAGCTGGGATAGATGATGGATGGATAGTTGTTTGGATGATGGATGGATGAATGGATCCATGGATGAATGGATGGATGATTGGATGGGTGGATAGATTGATGGGTGGCTGTGATTAAAGCTAACTCCCTTCCCTCTGAGGTTAAAGCTTTGATGCGAATAGTGAATGGTCACTTATTAACGAGCATCATTCTTTCATAGTGCTGCTTTTTTTACTTTACATTTCTGGTAAACTTCAAAGCCTGCATGCCCTCCGCCAGCACCGTGATTGGTTAGAAGGCTTACTTGCATATCTTAACTATTTGCAGGATCAGTAATGCACAAGGCGGTAATATATGTACTATTTTATCCACACCTCTCTATTAATAATGCAAGGTCTTAATGCTAAAAAAAGAAAATGATCTAACAAAGACGGATATTCATAGCTTTTCATTTAGTTTGTGTCTGATCTACGTTCTGAATGAGTTTCACAAAAAAGCACAGCACATCTTACAATAAAGGAACCCTCTTGCTTATATATAGTGATAAGTGAAAATAGCAATAGGCTATTACACACAGGCTATTTGCACTATATATAACTATAGTACACAGCAATTCTCATACTTCCATAACCTGAAAGAGAAGCATAGCTAGCAGCTGCGTTCAAGGGAGGATTGCAGTGTAAGGTTATTTTTTATTAAACAAGACACAAGTGAGAGCATTTTTCTATTCATTCCTCAATCTGTACTAAATAATTATTATAAATACCACAGGAATTGCTACACGGTTGCTGGGCAAACATTTGCTTTGATAATAGGCTGATGCTGATTAGTATAGTGTAGTGGACAACACCACTGCCCGCCATATGTCTGGGAAAAAGTCTGGGATTTGACCCCGCATCTTAGAAAAAAGAAAATTATTTTTATTATTGTTTTGAAATTTGTATAATTATATGTCATTTTGGTGTATCTATTATTATAATTATTATTATTATAATTATTATTATAATTATTATTATTAAAGTTGTTGTATTAAAGTTGTTGTAACCAATATAAAAATAGTCTTTTTAATTTACTTTACCTTTGCTCTTTTTAAGTCTCATCTGCACATATACTGAAATAAGCAAGAGTTGATTTAAACAATAGCAATAACAAATTATACAGGAACAGTGTCCCCCTCAGAGAGAGAGAATAAAAGAGGAAAGGAGAAAGAAAGAGAGTGATAGATGGGAATGACTTCATGTACAGCTTGAAAGAAAGCAAAATAAATTATATACTGTATATTGAATTGCTAAACTACATGTTGATACTGTTGAGTTAGTATAAAGAAATAGTTGCAATTGCATTTAATTATGTAAGGGTAAAAAGTGTGATCTCACTTTAAGCACTAGATATAAATAGTAAAATCATGCTGTTTGCACTTTATGTACATAGCAACATTATTCTGATTGCATCCTATTAACAGGGCTGATTCTACCTGTTAACGGTGTATAAGCAATAGTGTGATGTCTCTGAGCCACTGTGTAAGTACCTTTAAAACATGATTTAATATCAGTTTTAAAACATCGCAGAGATTTATGCTGATTACCATCTTATATAGTTTTTGAATTTTGGTTTAGTATTTATTCTTGTTCCATTCTTGCATGGAAGGGAATATTATTGGGGTCGGTGGAGTGAGGTTGGATTTCACATGGGACTCCCAGATGTCTAGAAACCTAAAGGTAGCGCCCAGAGAACTCTAGCTTCTACATGACCATTTGTTTCACAGTAGCCCGCGTGGACATGCATCTCAGAACTGCTGTGGTGGCAGATTGCAGAGGGACATCGGCAAAGTCTCTAAATGCAGTTTAGTGAGCTATTTGATTGGACAGGTTTGATTAACAATATACTGGATAGTCCCAATGTCTGGAAACAAAGGCGTCTCAAACTGTTATCAGACTGTAATCAAACTGACTCTTTCCAACTCGAAGTGGAAGAGAACGTGAGAGCCAGCTAATGTCATCTGCCGCTCTTAGGTCATGCCCGTGCATATTTGTGATTCACCGGAATTAAAAGCATTTGAAATGCTCCTCATCTCTCCCAAGAGAGTGGACTGACACTGGTTGATGGCGCTGTGGCTCGTGGAAAATTGAATCTATCCATTTATCAATAAGGACCTAAAACAGTGTACACTTTATCCCTCTGTCCCCTCCTCTGTGTGTGAAAGATGAGAGCAGTCTGAAGATGAACGGTGTGGATCACATCCCTCAGACGCTGGCCAGCCACAGTCGAGTCCCAGGGGAGGCTGAGACCAGCAGCCGGCACGGCGCCGACATGCTGAAACCGGACCCCCGCGACACCTTCTTTAGAAGTGAGCATCAATCTGACTCTCATTATCTAAGCTGCTGTTATGTACTCTCTCTGTTTTGCTGCATATGTCTTATGTTGAGCAGAATAAACTATACGAATGAAATCTGTCTCACCTCTATTTCTGTGCAGCACCCATGATTGACCCGTCCCGGCTGGAGAATGTGCTGCCCTCCTGTTTGTACTCGCCCACTTATGTAGTTAAAGACTTCCCCATAGCCCGCTACCAGGGTCTGCAGTTTGTAAGTCCGAAACACACACAAACACAAACAAACTTGTTTATGTACAATGTCAGGGCATAGGGTGATACATATGTGCCATATGTACATGCATACAAACATGCATACAAGACTTCAAATAAATACCCCACATCCAACTGCATATCTTTTATGCCATGTTTACCGTATTGAAGAAAACATTAACCATAAAACATAAAAGCTGCCATCATTTCATACAGGACAAAGTTTCCTCATCATATAAAATGTAATGTTTTACCAGTAACAGGATTATTTTCCTTAGAAAACATCATCTGACCCAAATTCTAGCAATCTACTGCATAATAAGCAATGCTCACTTACAATCTGACGCTAACCTCTTAAACAATGAAGCATGTGATAGTTTGTAAATTATTTGGCTGTAGGTTTGATGTTTTCACATCACGTCTCTACAGAAACAGAGCATTTTGCTTCTGGCTTTTTTCAAATTATTACCAAGAATTGGAGTTATGAGGTTCTCTTGTGACAGCAGTGATGTGTAAAAGTTTGAAAAAACTCTTGTTAAGGCATCTGTAGCTCAGCACTCTGTCTAGCTCTGGACCTGCACCAGCAGATGTTGATCAATGCTGCCCCCATATGGGCAGTTCATTTTAGTGCAGGAGAAATGGCTTGCTGCAAATCCATTCAAACCATTTAATACAGATAAACATGACAGGATGAAATCTGTAAACGTTAGTATGAATGAACAGATTGAACAATATTTTCTTCATCCTGCAGTTCTTATTTACATATTGCTGTTGTTGGAACAAAATCTCGTATGACCATTTTGTTATTTCATATTTTGTGTAAATTCCATGATGAACGGACCAACATAAAAAATCCAAAAAGATAATTCACCCAAAAAAAGCATTGTACAAATGTCTGGTTACACTGAATCAGAAGAATTTGACACAGTAAGTAAAATACAATTGCTTTGATTTTACTTTATTGCAAACAGTATGAATCCAGTATAGTTCCTGTTTTATCTTGTGAATTTTATTTTGTTTGGTAATGTACATCCATTCCTGCATTTCAGCAGTCCAAGGGGGCGATATAGGGCTAATAATGTGGTAAAAACATATTATAATGATGTGATGTGATTGTAATCATGTTTGGGCACAAAAACAATATCAGAGAAGCATAGTTAGGCAGAGGATCTCCAGTTCATCAATAAATGTATTAGAAAATTACTAAAACGTTGTTCAGTTCAGTGTTCAATTTAAGGAATTGGGAGGCTATCCAGTGCATAAAGGGCGCCAGCCTAAGCTGAGCACTTGTGATCTTAGATTTTTTAACCAATAGTTGATATGCCCACATGGACAAGGAATTACTTCGGTAAACCTTTGTTTGCCACTTCAATACAGAGTTACATTCACACAAGCCACTTATAACATTACTGTGCAAAACTGAAGCCATATATTAACCATGTACAGAAGCGGCGTCTCTTTTCTGGGCTCAGCCGCATCTGGAATAGAATAGCCCACCACACAGTAGAAACACATATTGTCTGATTAATCAGTATTCCTCATCTTTTTGGAAGATATGGAGGCCATGTGTTCAGACCAAAGACAAAAGGACACTTTAAGATGCGCTGGGAAATGCTTTAGTGTTCAGTACAGTGAGTGGTAATTCCTTTACTGTCCCAACTTTTTTGGTAGTCTTTGCAGGCAGGAATGTATATTAACAAAAGAAACTAGGTTGACCAGACAATACATTGTCTGTGAAACATTTTAGGTTCAGACTGTCTGTAATGAAATACAAATCAAAGAAAATGAAAGAAACACTACATTTTTGTGTGTTGTCCATACTGTCCCAATTTTCTCATTTGGAGATGTAAAACATAAAATGTGTTTTTATCTTAAAGATCTTAAAGCTCATCTTAAAGATTTTGTTCACTATAGGCATCACAGTTCCACTAAATTTCCTCCAATCTGTTTTGTCTGCTTTAGTGTGTTTCAGTTTCTTCATTTGAAAAATGCCTTGTGTTAGCGAAGAACCTTGAATATGATTTCATGAGTGGAAATATTTCCAGCCTGCTCTATTAAAAGAGCATCCTTACTGCAGTAAAATATTTGCTTTTATGTGCCTTTCTTTTCAGGTCTATTTATCCTTCGTCTATCCTAATGACTTCACCCGGCTCACCCACATGGAGCGAGAGAACAAGTGTTTCTACCGGGAATCGCCCATTTATCTGGAGAAGTAAGCTCCCCTGTGGAACTAAGGAGGGAAAGGCTGGCCTTAGTCACTAGCTAATGAATCCTAAATGATTAGAATAATTGTGGAAACATGCAACTTGTAAAAAGCAGAGTAGCCTGCACGCTTGATATCTTGATCTTATGCTTTGTACTTCTACCAGAAAACAAAAGCAATATTCTGTGAAGTGTACAGCTCATTAATCTGCTGTGAATTCTGGATTGTCAGTCGAATACCTGGAATATTTTACTAGGTTCTTACAACAATTTATTTTTTTAGGTTTGGCTTCTACAAGTACATGAAAATGGATGAGAAGGAGGATGATAGGCCATTCTTCTTCCCCAACCCTGATGGTGGGTGCCTATGTATGTGTGTGTGTGTGTGTGTGTGTGTGTGTGTGTGTGTGTGTGTGTGTGTGTGTGTGTGTGTGTGTGTGTGTGTGTGTGTGTGTGTGTGTGTGTGTGTGTGTGTCTATTTATCCTGGACATGATTCAGCTCAGTGATCCAAAAAACAAAATGAGCTTTATTACAGCAGTATTTACACCAAGGTGTTTCATTAGAGTATGGCGCATTCATATGGGCATAAAGGCTCTGAACCCGAGCCAGGAATCGAATGGCTGGGATTGATTGCATTTCCAAACAGAGGACAGCCATATTGCCTGGAAGGACAATCCGAGGTCCTCTGTGGACGACTGCCAAATTGGAAAGGCGTTGCAGCCTCTGTGGGCCATTAACACCACCCCTGAAACAGTGGGATCCGGAATTCATTAAGCTGTTCCTGTTGTTTGTTTGTTTTTTTGTCTTACAGATTTTCTTGAAGAGGAGGAAGGAGTGGATCCTGAGGATGAAGCAGAGATCGTTGGTACTCCTTCATCAAAGAGGACCCCCCACCCAAGCCAGTCCAGTCACACCTCTAGCCCCTCCCATAAAGCAGGATCCATGTCAACGGGGAAGGAGGAGGCAGAGCTGAAGAGCCCAGTGCTGAGGAGAGAACAAAGGCACTTCTTAAACAGGGAGGAGTCGGTGGATGGGGATAGGCGAAATGGGGCAGGGCTAGAGGATGCTGATGGAATGGATGAGGGTGTAGAACCAGAGGACCCTCGGAATGAGAATGTGGTACATGGTCGTTCTCTGTCTTGGATTCGGAAAGATGCAGAGGAACCGAGGAGAAAGAGCAGGTCTGATGATCGCTCGCCAAAGCTCAGCAGATCAGCCCTGTTGTTCCCTCAGAAATCCTCCCTTGTGGCTCTAACCAGTCGAGCCAAGCAAATCCTGACCAACTCTGCCCATGCCGGACGTTCGGTCAGTGAGAGCAACCGTAATGACGGCCATGGTAAAACCAAGGAGAGCAAGAAGGAGGACAATAAAATCTATATCACCAGGCCCCGCTCAGGCAAGGATAAGAAAAGCTCTGTCTCACGCCATCCCCGAGAAGTCTTCCCTGGGGTGTTCCTCTATCAGAACGGTAAGACCACCAAGCTGGTCAACCTTAGCTCCAAGCACAAGGCCAGTAAAGGTGTTCTGGGTGCATCTCATCTCCTAGCAAGGCCTCCTCTTAGAGAAAACAGGGTTTTCCCTTCAAGCTCCAACTCCAGCAGACAGGGTGCAGCTCGCCAGGCCTTCAGCAGGGCGGCACTCCTGAGCCACACAGAGAAGATCAAATGGTCATCGTTAAATGATCCTCGTGTTCCCACCAGGGGGAGCACTACTGCCAGACTGCCTCCTGCTCCTACCCCACCCTCTTTTAACTCCTCTGAGAACGCTCTGCCCACTGAGCCTCTGAGGGTTACTTCTTACCTCCGCACCTCCGAGATCACCGAATCCCAGCCTCAGCCTGGGGAGGCAGAACCTGAACCCGAGGAAGAGGAAGGTGGCCTATCAGAGTACAGCTACGAGGAGGTGGAGCCCCGCCCTGGCTGGGCAGAAGAGGCCATCAACTGGCAGAGGACTTTTTCAGTCAACAGTATGGACTTCGAAACGCTGCGCTCTGACTGGAATGATCTAAGGTGTAACGTTTCGGGCAACTTGCAGCTGCCCGAGAGTGAGGTGGTGGATGTGTTAGCTCAGTATATGGAAAAACTCAACGAGCGCAATGGAGGGTAAGAGGAGCGACACTAATTTTTTAAAATGAAGTGTGTATTTTTTCATAGTTTTCAATGAAACTATGCTTATATGACTGATGACAGTAATATGTTTATTATCACAGACATGCTGTGATTTTTCTCATGAAACATCTGAAATATTCTGAAATATTCTATTCGCTCGGTTCATGGGGTTCATATACACTAAACAGCAGATAACCAGCAAAATCATAGTGGTGATGTCACAACCATGAACATATTTCCATACAGTTTTTCCATACAGTCTTTCATCTTATCAACACAAAGTAGGTCTTTGTGTCAACAGTTCTTATAAGTCTGTCCATTTCTTACAGTAACATCCTGATAGATCCACTTTCACTGAAGTAGTTTTATAATAAGATGCATCTGTGGGTTAGTTTAATAGTAGACTAAAGCTCTAATAATGCTAATAATTAGAATTTAAATACTATCAATACTACTGAATGAAGTGTTTATAAGTCAACTGACCACAGCACAGGTATGCAAGTTTGTTGGCAGGTTAGTTAAGCCTCTTTCAATATGTCCATCAAGATGTACAAGTCTATTAATTTTCTCGTCATACCTTGTAAATGTTGTAGTTCTCAATCCTACCACTGCCTCACACACACAAAAAAAATTCTGCTAACCCCAAATATAGTTGATCAGTCAAGACATGTTTTGGGGTCCAAATGTTGCTTCTTCTGTTATAAACTGGAGCTACAAGGCTTATGTTAGTAACAAACTCTAGAAGTCAGTAGTCTTTTCTCTTCAGTACTTCCTCAGAATTTCTCTCAACCTGTTTCAACCACAGCCTGATCTTCGTTTAGGTCACACAATATGACCTACTGTGAACTAAAACTAAAAACAGAACAAAAACTGTGAATAAAACTGTGAGTGTAGATGAGGGTATATATATGGAAAAGATTTGTGTGAATATTAGGCTTGCAGTGTCAGGCTCTGTAGGGAGTCTGATATGTTTTGCCACTTAACATAGCCAAGAACCAGCTGTTACTGGAGGATCAGGAGATGTGACTGACATGCACAGCTCAAGGCAGCTACATGGCAAGATGTACAGAAGAAGGCTATCTTGAAAATGGAGTCATGACCTAATATGACCTACGTTAAGATGAGCTACTGTTCTGTAGGCTGAACAACAAAACTCTGTCTTAAGTTGAATCAGTGTGAAAGGATATATGGAGGTTTGTATACATTCAAGTGCAAATCTTAAAGCAACTGTCAGAATCCTGACAGTCTGGCCAGGTTACCACACTAAAGATATAAGACTCTTCATACATGTATATGTGGAGCATCTGTGGCTCAGAGTAGATAGATACTAAAACCATCCATGCAGTGAAACATCCTCATATTCACCCACACACTGGTGAACACACACACTTGGGGGATCAGTTGGGGGTTAGGTGCCTTGTTCACAGGCACTTTAGTCACATCCTGTCAGTTCAGGGGATCAAACCTGTGACCTTCTGGTCACAAGGCTGGTTCCCCAACCTCCAGCCCACGACAAGGGATTGTTTAGTTTTTGTTTTTAACTTCTCCTGTAAATCACACCAACATGGGTATCTGATCTCATACCTCATAGAATATTATAAGGTTGTAAATAATTCAAAATTGATTATGGGATGTTTTGTTATCAACAAAAGGTTCTCAGTGTAAATAGTTAGAGTAAGTTCAACTATAGCACTTAAAAATATATCTTGGATATATTATAAAAGCAAATAAATAAAAGCAAATATCAGTTCACGTGTTTTGTTGTTGTGAACCATGAATTTGATGTAACCATAAATTACTTTTAAAGCTTTAAAACATCTGTGCTTGCTTCCACACCTTTGGCATGTAGTGTATGAGGAATGAGGATGCTGTGACAGATCTGTAAACGTGCAGTGATGAAGTAGTGATAGAAGCCCAGCTGTGTTTACTCAGACGTAGATGTTGCCAGTGTCACCTCTGCCATTTAGGCACGCTCTCCAGTGTTCTTTGTGTCTCTGCAGTATCTACACTCTGCTGCGGATCATAAACGTGGAGAAGAGGCGCGACTCAGCTCGAGGGAACCGTTACCTGATTGAGCTGGAGCTGATGGAGCGTGGGCGAAGTGTGGTGCGACTGTCTGAGTACGTCTACCTCTTACTGCACCGCGGCCGGCTGGAGGACAGCATGGAGACCAGCGACGGGGTTACCGCCTCTCCCCCTTCGGCGCCCCAAACGCCCTCTGCCCCGTCCTCCACTCAGCCCCGAGCAACTCCGCAGTGGGGCACAGTCTACGCCAAGCCACTGCTCTGCCAGCCCGTCATGCTACAGTGGAAACGGGACGTGATGGTGCACTTCGTGGTGCCCGGTGAGTCTGGTTGCTACATTATCTGGTTATATGTGTGAACATACTGCTTGCACTGGAAGTGGCTGGTGCACTACAGAAGCACTTACAGAAGCTGTTTGAGAGGCAGTGTGGGTGCCTCCATCAGAATCCACGTAATCAAGTACAGGACGACTTGACATTCAGGGCTGGGATTTTAATGTATTGGATATGATTAGAATGTTATATCATCAGATTTCTCAGTGTAAGAGTGCTGTCCTACAGTTTTATCACATGGATATACATTTTATTAACAGTACTAATTTCCATGTTAGTATTATATTCACATAATAACTGAATAATGCTTATCATTTAAATAATTAACTAATTACATCTGTAATTAATTTGTATTTTTAGTAACATTTATATTCATTTTATTTACTACATCAACATGTTTCTGTCTATTATTTGTTTTAATGTAACAAAAACACTAAAACACTAGTGACTAGTGACTTTGCACTTTTTTTCGGCCACAAAAAAGTGAAAAAAGGTCAAACATTGTGGTCAAAACTAAATACAAACATAAATAAAACATCAGATTAAATGATTTTACAATCAAGTATCAATATCTTACACTGATTAAAATCAAAAACAGCAATAACACTTGTTTTGTTTGCTTCACTCTCCCATGCCAATCAGAGCAGACATGTTAAACCCGTTTGATAGCAGTAGCAGGGAAACAAATTTGGCTGCATGGAACTACTTCACAGTTTCTATGAGAGATCTTGGACAAGACATTTGGATAGATAGATAGATAGATAGATAGATAGATAGATAGATAGATAGATAGATAGATAGATAGATACTTTATTGATCCCAGAAGGAAATTCAAGATTTCTGCATTTAATCCATCCATGCAGTGAAACACTCACATATACAGCCCTATCACAGCACCCCGGGAGCAGTGGATGGTTTCCTTACCTCCAGCTCACGACTGCAGCCCACAACTTTAGAAAGATTTTTAAGGCTGTAAAGCGGGCAAAACTTTCAAAAACCTCTCTTAAAGGTTTGATGCCACTTAAAACAAAATTCAGCATGCAGAATAGATTTAAACTACAGAAGCAGAAAGGAAAGTTCCTGTGCATGCCAACACCACCCATAGCTTCAGGTTTCGAAATAAAAAATTATTATTGTCAAAGTGCTGTACATCTAAAATATAAAGATATTTATTGCACCATAAATAAAGTCGTTCTAACTAAAGGAAAAGGAATGTGTGTTTTATGCTCAGAAACAGACTATTTAAATAGATTCAGTAGATGGGATGACTAAATGTTCTTTGTTGTTGAGGACATTGGAATTAGATGACACATACTGTCCACATATTGTTATTATTTTATTGTATTTATTTAATTTATTTAATAATATTTTTATTAATTGTCAGCTCAGCATAGTCACACCTACTGATGATTGTCTTTATAACCAAGTAGCCTTTACAATATCTATTATATATTAAAATACAATTAAACCAGGTGTATTTTAAATTTCCGTTTCAGCCATAAATTTTTATTTTGGTGCATCATTAGCCAAAACATAAAGGATGGTTTTGTCTTTCTGCAAAACATAACAAAAAATAACTAAAACCTAATAATTCTTTCGAATTATTAAACCCATATTAAAATATTAAATATTAAAAACCCAAAAATACTGATACTGTATGGGTTGAAAGTTTATAACCTGCACTGTTAGGGTTATAGATCCGGTCTTGTGAACAGAAGGTCGCCGGTTTGATCCCTGGGACAGGCAGGCCACGACTGAGGTGCCCTTGATCAATGCACTTAACCCGCAACTGCTCCCCGGGCGCCGTGGATAGGGCTGCTCACCACTCCACTGCCCCCTAGTGTGTGTGTATATGTGGGTGTTTCACTGCACAGATTGTTTAAATGCGGAGGACAAATTCTGCTGTGTGCAAACACATGTGGCTAATTCTAAAATTTTAATAAAATTTCGGGATTTGTTTCATTGAGTGAGATGAACTATGAGTGAGAAATTGTAAAATGTCAGAATGTCCGGTGATGTTTTGTATCTTTCTCTATATTATTATGTAAAAACATGGTATTAAATAATCATGTCACTGAGCTTCTGTGCATGATATTGTGTTGAGGTGGTCTCCTCTGTCTCTGCAGTGAAGAACCAGGCTCGCTGGGTTCAGCAGTTCATCAGTGACATGGAGCTCCTGCACCGTGAGACCAAAGACGACAACTTCAACATCATCATCGTAGACTTCCAGAGCGACGACATGGATATAGAGCAGGCTCTGAGAGAGAGTTCAGTTCCCAGGTATCCTTACACTGAAACATGTATACCTGCTTTAGCATTACGCACACACTGACCTCCAGGCCTGCAATACTGTGCAATGTTGAACTGTCCTTCGTCTTTGCTGTATGGCCTCTGTGCAGGTATGACTATCTCAGGAGGGAGGGCAATTTTGAACGCTCCGCTGGTCTGCAAATTGGAGTGGACACTATTGAGGTAAAGGAACACTAATGGACACTTCTGAAAAGTAAAGTAGCGTTGAACTTAACGGGTCCATGTCCTACATACTCATAATTCCATTTTCATAACTTAAAGTGGCCTTACCCTTTCTTTTTTCCACATATTATTGCTGTCTGAACAAAAAAAAAACAAAATCCAAAATAATAACAGCACAGAAGATAAAAATGTCCTTAACTTTGAATGTAAGTGATTGTAGAGAAGGTTTTATTCCACGTGATTCTGTAGCACTTCTATCCATTCATCATCTTAACTTTTCAGCAACAATGTAGATACATAGACTGCAACAATATAATTAAAACTACACAAAAGTGTATAAATATAATACAAATATTATATACTATCAGTTTTTAGGGATTTAGTGTCCACAGCTTGCATTCTTATTGGGTAACTGGCTTTCAGTGCTCCAAAGAAATGTGCACTGCTTTCATAACTTTGCAGAAAACTTCATAAAAAATAGATCTTTATTTCCTTCTCCTAATAATGATTTCAGGCCAGCTACACATCTCTTCAGACCAATAGTGTTGAGCTGTCTTCTCACAGTATAATGATGGAGAGAAGCACCTGTGGATGTTTGTCAGATCTGAAGCGAGAGTGAAGCTTGATTATCTCCTCTCTGTACTGGGCTGTATATGTGATGGTGTCAGGTCTACCAGATCCCATTTTCTACTCTCTGAACTCCAGTTTTGGAAATTCATGTTTTCCTGTGCACTTTTCTCTTACTTATGCGAGTGGATTATCTTCTCCTCAGAAAGATCTCCTTTAGCCATTTTGTTTTCACAAGAAAAAGAAATCTGCAAGTTGCTTGTATTGTTGATTGTTATGATTGTAATGATTGTTTTGACTGATAATTAATTACAAGACAGTACAATAAACTCCTGATTGGCTGCCCCATTACTGTGCCTCATTCAACAAGCAGTCAAAAACATGTTACTGTTTCTGCCCTCCCCCTCATTTCCTAATGCTCCTCTTCTACCCTGCAATAACTTGGAGGAATCCAGGAGAAGAAAGATGGCGAGTCATGTAGAAGAAGAAGAGGATAAAATCAGTAGTTTTCAGGGTTTTTGAAAGCAGAAATAAAACATTGTGCATGTGTGTGATTAAACTGCTGTAGGCTGTTGCATGAGATCCAAATCAGTGGATTAAAGTGGGCTGTTCCTGCAGCTTAATTAAACATAAAGACTGGAGAACAAATGGTACGTTTTGAAATGTTAATATTGTTTACATGAAACATGAAACCCCCAAAAAATAGGTTTTTAGTTTAAGAGTATGAAGGAAGTGAAGCAAATATAAAGCTTTAGTCTAACTAGATGTGTACACCTGATTATGGTTGAATTGCATTGTGTCCCACAGGACAGTCACAGTATCGTGTTCCTGTGTGACCTGCACATTCACTTTCCCCTGAACATCCTTGAGAGCATCAGGAAGCACTGTGTGGAGGGCAGACTGGCCTTCGCTCCCATTGTCATGAGACTGGGCTGTGGGAGCTCTCCGCAAGAGCCAGATGGTAGTATACGCACAAACACTCTTCAATACATCGGCATGCAGACTAATTAAGCCCTGCTGTTTGATAAGATCAGCTTTTGAAAATGAGAACATTTGTTTAATCCACAGAGCTCACATACACAAATACACACATCACATTAGATAATCTGCACCACAAAGACATTAGGATGAGCATAAATGATAGAAAGAACAAGTTTGGTTTTCACCCTGTATCTTCAGGATATTGATGGCTACACAGCTTGCATTAGAGGTACAGGTAGTGGGGGTGGGGTGATTGAAAGGGCCTGGGGCTTTCCACTTAAAAGCCTGGCCCACCACAGATAACTGATTTTCTGTTTTTTATATATTTCTAGTTCTTTTGTTGCAGGTATCAACTGAACCATATTAGGACAGTTCCTGAAAGTCCAACTCAGTTCTCAAGCCTATCTATGAAAATTGTATGTGAATTGAATTAAAGCAATAATGTAACAAATGCTTTTACAGAGTCTGTATTTACACAAATGTCATTAATAACATTACCTGAAGCAGTCTCAGTCCTATGATTAGGCTATATCCTGACTACGATTTGGCCTGAAATACATTGATTGATGACTCCAATGAAGATTCCAATGAACAGTAGATTTGAAATAGCACTGTAATTACTTAATAGACTTGCTTCTTAATGTTTTCTTTTTTGTTCACAATGACAAGTCTCTCCTGTTTTAAGAAGTGAGAATGAGTATGTCTTTTTCCACCACTCTGGGATTATTAGCTGGATTTAACTTTATTACATTTGTATACATTGGTATAAGTACAAGGCTAAGGATTTTATAGACATGACTGGAAATGTGTCTTTGACCCTCTCGGGACATTGCCTGTATTGAATTGATGTAGCCAATAGCTGAAGCTCTGGGTCCAGCACATTTTGCATAATGTGATGTCAGAGATCTGCTAAAATAGGACCACAGACACAGACACATACACACGGAGACACACACACACACAAATGTGAGCAGCTGCTCAAATAAACACTGTCACTGTCACACTGTGTCTTTAAATTGATGAACACATTACCTGACACATACAAATAAACAAACAAAAAACACAGTGACTGATGTTAAATGTGTGTAATGTTCTTTGTGTTCTCTGTTATTATTTGCCATACTATAGGCTAGAAGACACTGTTTGATTGGTTGCTTGTGTTCTTCTGTCCAGGCTACTGGGAGGTGAACGGTTTCGGCCTCTTTGGAATCTATAAGTCTGACTTTGACAAAATCGGCGGCATGAACACAGAGGAGTTTAAAGACCGGTGGGGAGGAGAGGACTGGGAGCTGCTGGACAGGTACATTTCAGAGAAATGGAAAGAGAATTGTAGTGCATGTGGGGAATGAGATAAAATGAGTGCCGTAATACAGAAAAAACTGCTCTACGTTTTGCTGGAGAGGACTTTCTATATGGGCAGTATGATTTGTGGTAGCTTGTTCCGAGACCCAGCTGTTAAACTGTTATTTAAACAGTACTGTGCTTTTCCTGTAGTGTATCATAGCTTTTTGTGCATGTAGACGATCTGCAGAGTTCTAAAGCGCAATGTACACAGAGGGACAATCTCTCTTCCACAGAAGCCACTTTTCTCAGCTGCCTGAAGACACCGGAGCTCTAACAGCATTTCAGACAAACACTGAATACAGATTTACAGTGTGAGAAAAACATTTTACTTCGGGAACACTGAAGTATGTATATCTGTTGTAGAAGACCCCAAAACTATCAATATTGGCATTGAGCATAATAGCTCCTATTTAAACTCAACCAGCTCTCCAATATGCTTGTAAATAATACCCTAATACTCTAACTAAACACTTTATTTTAAAAGCGCATAAAGGCAGCGTTTGCAGTTCACATGCTTTGTTTGTTGTTAGCAACAGGCTCTTTCACTTTGTTAAGACTTGTGTTGAGATGCCTGTTCAGAAATATCCTGTCAATGTATCGCGCCAGCTTTAAACGCGAGGTCAGTGATGAGAGCGACGAATAACTAGTCTAGTCAGGAAACATATATTATTTTGTCATTTCAGCATTATGTTCCAAAGAAAATAATAATTGTTTTTGTTAGATATGTATATAATCCAGACACTGCATGTATAATTTTTAAAAAGTTTTCTGACAACAGAACCATCTTGTGTGTATCTTGTTTAGTTTGTACAGTGGACTTTAATTGGATGTATCTAATAATTAACAGAAGTACACATAATGTTGTATTTTGCTTATTTATTTGTAATTTACTGTAATTCCAATAGTAGGTTTTCTCACAGCTGCAACCGAGTGTAAACTGTCAGACGTTGTTAATCACTGCAATGCTGGCTTCCTTGCTTTAGCCAATATATACTCTCGTACTCTCTCTTACTCTCTCGTACTCTCTCGTACTCTCTCGTACTCTCTCGTACTCTCTCTTACTCTCTCTTACTCTCTCGTACTCTCTATTACTCTCCATTATCTCTCTTACTCTCTCTTACTCTCTATTACTCTCTCGTACTCTCTCGTACTCTCTCGTACTCTCTCTTACTCTCTCGTACTCTCTCGTACTCTCTCTTACTCTCTATTACTCTCTCTTACTCTCTATTACTCTCTCGTACTCTCTCTTACTCTCTCTTACTCTCTATTACTCTCTTATACTCTCTCTTACTCTCTATTACTCTCTCTTACTCTCTATTACTCTCTATTACTCTCTTATACTCTCTCTTACTCTCTATTACTCTCTCTTACTCTCTATTACTCTCCATTACTCTCTCTTACTCTCTCTTACTCTCTCTTACTCTCTATTACTCTCCATTACTCTCTCTTACTCTCTATTACTCTCTCTTACTCTCTATTACTCTCTCGTACTCTCTCTTACTCTCTCTTACTCTCTATTACTCTCTCATACTCTCTCTTACTCTCTCGTACTCTCTCTTACTCTCTCGTACTCTCTCTTACTCTCTCTTACTCTCTATTACTCTCTCTTACTCTTCTATCTGTCCCTCTCAGAATAGCTTCATCAGCATGACTGTGCCAAGCATTGCAACAATACATTACAACCCTCCCTACCTTCTTTCCCCCCCTCTCTCTCTTTCTCTCTTATTCATTAATTCATCTTTCTCTCATCTCTGTTTCCTTCTTTATCTTGACCTCTCTTTTTTCTCTTACTCTCATTTCTCTCCTCTTTTATTTTCAATAACTATCTTTCTCTGTGTATCTCCATTTCCGTCTCTGCATGTTCACTCTCAGTCTTTTCTCGGTCTCTCTTCTTCTCATCTTACTCTATCCTTCTATCCTGTCTCTTTTTTTTTCTTTATCTTGCTCTCTCTCTCTCTCTCTCTGTTCCTATCATCTTTTACTGTCTTGCCTTACTTTACCTTACCATTTTTTCATTCATCTGTATTCTTCGCAATCTCTGTGGTGCTTTCATCTCTCTATCTCAATCTTTTTCATCTCTCTATTTTTCTCTATTTTCTCTCTTCCTTTCATCTCTCTTGATCTTTCTCTTTCACTCATCCCTCTTATCTCACTCTCTCTCTCTGTTAATACCAATCTTGCTCTCCTTCTCTCTCTTTGTCACTGTCTGTCTTTCATTCTTTTATCTTTATCTCAATCTTTCTGTTTGAACATTGATCTTTCTCTTATATCTACACTTTCTCTTTGTTTTTTCTCTCTATCTGAATCCTTCAATCTCTGTCTTTCTTGCTCTTACTTAATCTCTCTCACTCTCACTCTCTCTCTCTCTCTCTCTTTAGAGTGTTGCAGAATGGTCTGGAGGTGGAGAGGTTAAGATTGAGGAACTTCTTCCACTACTACCACTCTAAACGGGGCATGTGGAACTCACAGACGAAAAAGAGCCCAAAGTCCTAGAGCTCCGTCTATAAGGAGATCGAGAGAGACTTCAGACGAACATATGGGCTCCTTTCATCAGCCGCCTGCCCCTGACTCTCCAGACTCTTATGAACCATACAGGAAGGACACAGCGCTGACCTGGCTATTGTTGTGCCCACACGTCAAGCCAACGACACTCACAGGAGTTCAAGAGACTCTTCTTCTTTTCCCATTTACTGTGTGTGTGTGTGGTGTGTGTGTGTGTGTGTGTGTGTGTGTGTGTGTGTGTGTGTGTGTGTGTGTGTGTGAGAGAGAGAGTGAGAGTGAGAGAGAGAGAGATTCTCTGTTTGTTAGAAGAGGATTTCTTTTTTATACTTGAGAAAACAATGCCTGGAGATTTATACTGAAATGGGCTGCAATGACAGTTCAGTCTGTCTGAGTTAGTGTCAGAGCACTAGCCCAGTGAAACAAGTAATGCGTTCGGTTTACTTGCTTCAAATGTTTACATCATCTACACATAAATGAAATACATCAACACGGCGTTGTTCTCCAGTTTAAATGCTTTTAGGACTTGTATTTCATTCATGTGGAATTTGGGGTTCTCCTTTGAAACAAGTACATTCAGTGCATCGCTTTTTTTCAGTGCAGAGCTTAAAGATGTCAAACGGAAACTAAAGGGATACGGATGTGCTAATGAGTTGCTTAATGTGTGCCTCATAACGATGTTTAATATGAAGGTAACTGTGTAGAAGCTTAGCTGTTTGGCTACGTCAGTACGTAGGTATGTCCTCTGTGGGTTCAAGAATTTTTTTTTTATTTGATTCTTATGATTTTTTTGTAATGTTATTACAGCACTGATTCCTGTTGAAGTGCAGACAGGTAACTGTATGTATTCCTGGATTCATATAAACCATACTAGTTTTTGCCATCGCCAGCAGAGGGCGACTCTGAAATGCTGATGAAAATGCACTAGTGTTGGTGGCGACCTGCTTTCTTTCCCCTGTATACACTGAACAGCCTGCTGGTTTTTCATAAGAGATCCTGCTGATAGTCAAACCGCTGACCCTCACGCTCCTGGACACAACTGGAGATGGGAGCTGCCAAGAAACGGACAGAGCTTTTCTCTTCTTTGTCTGTGTGTATGTTTGTTTTGCTGAACGTTTTTCACTCTACTTAATAGGGGTGGGCAATATCACAGTATAATATAAATATCATGGTGTCACAATTAGATTTTATAAGCATGTTATAGACTTTAATAACAATAACTAACCACATGTTTAATTGAAAAAAGAGATTTAGGAGATGTTCTGAAGTGGTACAGCAGTCTGCTGCTTTGCTGTATCGTCCAAAGATCTCACATTTAAATCCTCATCATTACTGACTGTGCTTAATTGGATTGTACTGTGCAGTATACTGTATGTCCCAAAATACCCAGACAGCTTTTCCAACTTTGAACTACTTTAAAGGTGACATAGAATGTATTTATTTAGTATTTTTAATTGTTCTATGGCTGTTTGGGGTGGAAAATACTTTTACATGGCAATTTATAGCCCTATTATTTGCCCCTAGTTTTCCTTGATTTTAAATGAGTTCATGAATATTATTTAATGTGCTCTGCTCTGATTGGCTGGTTCACAGCAAGACACAGTGATAATCGCACAGAAGTAACATATTGAACTAGACACAGACAAGAAAAAGAATGAGCCTTTGTGTAATAAGACTAGTTATAAGTTAGCTATGACCCTTACAATTGCTACAATTGCTTGCTAGTAGCTAATATAACCTGTACAAGCTGCTTGCTTTCAGTTCAGATGTGAACACAAAGTTGTTTCTTACTATGAAACTTTCAGTTTAAGGTCATCTGCTTTAACCAGCAAACAGTGATAAATACACACAGCATAGCTGCTGATTACAGGTTGGTGCTGTGATGCTTATAAAGGTGGAACTGCTTGTCTCTTCAGTGTTACTGACCAAAGCTGCTTGATATTGTCCAGGATTTGAGAAATTGTTCAGGGTGAAATGTGGAGAACTTTAAATTAAAATTATTCAGGATCTTGTTAAAGATGTTGGAGCTGATGTTGGCTTCCTATCTGCCAGGCTTGTTTTGCAAATTTTCTGCTCCACCTTAAATGGTGCTTTAGTTACATTCTGGCACCTGTGGGCTAAAATGTGAGCTGGTGTATGTAAAACTGTGTGGATGTAAAGACGGTTACATAGCAGTTTAGAACTTCAGGCTGTTTTACTGCAGTCTTTTGAAAATGCAGGATTTGTATTTAAAGGAAGATGCAACAGTGTTTGAAGTTCCTGGTATGTCAGTTCTGTCTACTGATCTCTCCTTATTCAACTATACCAGTAAATAGTAAATACCAGTAAATACAGTTTTCAATTCTATGGCACCTTTAAAGTGCACTTATTGTGCCTGCATGACATTTCATTTCCATAGAAAACCATTGGCAATAGAATGGGACACTCTCAAGCAGATCCAGAAATGATCATCCAGCATCAGTACCTGCTGTTTCTTGTGGCTGAATGACTAAATGAAATTCTAACGACCCTACATGTTCTAAAATCTAGTGTAAAGCCTTCCCAGAAAACTCACTATTTATAACCAAAAGTCAGTAAACATATGTCTAGAAACATTTGGGTATGCAGTATATACAGTACAGTGTAAAAGTTTGAGGCACTTGGGGACATTATTGTATTTTAAAAAGCTATTTTTCTAGACAGGAAGCTTTTATTTGCTCAACAAAACACTTTATTTTTGAAATATTCAAACAGTATTAATACAGTAAGTTGTGCTTTTACATATGTCAGTGTGTTTATTTAACCCTTTCCAAGCCTCTCCTTGTGGAAACAACCCAGTGTTATTTACAGTTTACAGAAATCTGGAACTACACTTTGTTCTTCAAACTGGAGCTCAAGATATTATCTACTTCTTTCAAAACAAATAAGATATTTCTGCTACTTTGTATTGTATTTATGCTTATTCACATCTGTTTTCAAGATATCTGGTGTTCTTACTGGTGAAAATACACTTATTGCTAAGATTAAGGATTTTAAACAGTTATCTTAGGTGCCTCAGACTTTTTTACAGTAGTGTATATGTACAGCACTAAAAATATCATGTAGTTTCTAATTGCATTTTAATGTGACACTGCTGGTGCATTTGAAATGAAATTTCTTGTGAATTGTGTGTCATGGAAAGTCTTCATGTGATGTGATTATTATATTAGTGCAATATTGCCCACCTCTACTATTTATTAAGAGCAGATAGGGTACTCACTCTTAGAGATCTGGTTTATCCAATGCATATATTTCTACATCTGCTTTTTAATCTAGGGGTCATACTGTATTCATCTGACATGTTGGAGTGCTGATCTAGTTTTCTGTTTTGTCTTTCACGTCCTCATATATAGAGAGGGAGCTGATATCGGGTCAGTCCACTCTTAGGCTCTGTGATGTGCCAAGCGCTGGGCTTTATCGTTCTCTGAGAGACTGCCTGAGACTCTCTTCTTCGTGCAGTATCCACCTATAGAGACTTTTGCAGTGGGACTGTGCTGCTGTCCCCTAAGTGTGCCTTTCTGTTAAGGTGTTTTTAATGGGCTACCTATGGCGAGCTGGATTTACATGTCTCAAGTAATTTACAGTAGGAGTCTGTCATACGGTCAAAACCGAAGGTCTTATTGCGGGAACGGGTGTCTTGACATTCATAAGACAATAGAGGCGTCACTGGATTATCTGCCAGCTGCATCCAAAGAGGACACTGATGCAGTAACTCCAGATGTTTCATGGCCTTTATTTTTAAAAGCGAGCAGTGTTTACACTGACTGGAATGGCTCAGGTGCTAGCGATGTATGGAACTCATCAGCATTGTGCGGTTCCATAGCGTACAACTTTTAACAGAATAAGAAGCTCAAACTCTGTTTACACACCGCTGAACTCAACATGTACAGTGGTTTTGACCACCAGTAAGTAATAGTGCTAGATATGTCCGCAGCTGTCCAACCAATTTTTTTTGGGGGGGGGGGGTTGAATTTTGTTCAGAACTCTTTGGCCCTTCATTTTTCCCGAATCCACCTCCCCTACAGACTCCACCAGTTTAAGAAACCAGAGGAGAGCAAATGCGTATATGACTTTAAACAGGGATCTACATTCCAAAGTAATTTCTGTGAAATTGTTGTGTAGAGAAATTTAAGAATGTATTGTATTATTTTTTATTTTCAGCCTTTTTTGGTTATTTTTTGGAAAAATAAAGTTTTATGCTGAACTATGCTGAAATGTAGTTCATATTCCTGTATTATTGAAAGTTTTCATGTCCCCATATTATTACATCTTTTATGTACAGTCAGTTCCATAGGTATTTGGACATTCTGCCTCTTTACACCACCATGACGGAAGCAGACGAGATGTAAATAAAATGAAGTGAATGTAGTGTAGTTTTCCAGCTTTAAGCCGAAGGGTTTAAGCAAAAATATTGCATGAACCGTCTAGGAATTCTAGCCATTATAGCCTCAAATGTAATAGGACAGTTGACTGATAAACAGGTTCATGGCATTTCATGACAAATTAAGAAGAAATGAGTGCCCCTTGAGATGCTTTGTCTTCATTTATTGAATATGTGTAAGTATTTTTGCCCTCAGTAAATGAAAAGCATGTTCATTTGAGATCATGTTCATTTAAGGGTCAGATGAACAGTCCAGCTCTTGGCTCAAAAAGTTCTTGGGTCTTTTTTGTGGTATGTTTTATGTCATTATCTGTACTATAAAGCACCGATCTATCCATTTTGCCACATTTTACTCAGTCTTAGTAGAATGTATAGATCTAAACTCTTCAGAATGAAGTAATCAGTAATCCAAGTCCATTGGCAGCCAAGCTTGCACATGCCATAACACAGCCTCTACCATGTGTTGTATGCTTGAGATCAACAACCTTTCCTTCCTTCTTCATACTTCTCCCATCGTTATGGTACAAGTTAATCCTGGTTTTATCTCTCCAAATAATCTTGCTCCAGAACTAGTCTGCCCTTTCTGTTCTTGACTGTATCCATGGTTAGTATCTTAAAGTAAACCCTTTGAATACAAATTTTTGACAATGATGTGCTAACCTCCTATAGATGTTGTAAAGGGTCTTGTCTTAACTGAAAGAATGAAGTCATCGTCCACCTTTCTTTCTGCAGTCTTCCAGGCCTTTTGGTGTTGCTGAGCTCAGTAAATTCTTTCTTCTTTAGAATGTACCAAATTGGTCAAGTTTCTGCTACCTCTGTAATAGCTCTGTGTTTTCTATGTAATGATGCAACCCCACCCTCACCTCTTTGGAGAATGGCACCTCTTTGGACTGAGAGATCCCATAATTGATGACCAAATGCATATTTAACACTTGGAATCAACTCCAGACTTCTTCATTTGTCATAAAGGAATGAGGAAACATGCCAAACCTGGCCATGAAGTTGTTTATCGGCCTACTGTGTAATTACTTTTGAGCTGTAAATGGAGGAACTGTTTGAAAATGGTTGTAATTCCTAAATGGTTCATGCAATATTTATACTAGATTAAAGTGTTTAAACCTGTTAATTTGGTAGTAATAAGATCCAGACATCAAGTGTTTAATGCCTTTGAAAGCTCCATCACAAAAAAATTTTTTTTTTACTCAAAACATTTGATATGCTGCCTCCAGACTGATACATTGATATGATAGAACTTAGATTAGCGTTTGGCCTGAAACGTTTCCGAACAAAACATCTTTTACCATCATCATTACCATTTAACAGAAATCTTAGTTGGCCAGTTTCTCTGTGGTGCACCATTTCACATCAAGGCACTCTGAATAGGATGAATTAGAATTCCTCTTTAAGTGTAATTCAGAATGTTCTCCAGTAGATGGCGCTCA